>CAUYQG010288043.1:0-21499 GCA_963574415.1 Tarsius wallacei | reverse complement strand
TTTTATTATTTTTTAATGAAAATTAAACTTACACGATTTTTTTGTTATGAATTGTAAACCCAAATGAGCTGAAAAAAGTCCACTAAAGATCTCTCTCTTTTAATTTAATTTAATTTAATTTAATTTAATTTAATTTAATTTAATTTAATTTTAAAGATGTGGGGTACAATTCAGGATTAGGTATACAAGTGGTCATCATACAGGTAAAGTTTGGGCCTCCTTTTGGTTTACACTTCACCTGGTTTGAGAACAGGTACCCATATTGATGTTATGTGCTCCTCCCCTTCCCTGGCAGATTCCCACTACTGTCAATTCCTTTCTTATAGTATTAGGATAAATGTTAAGGGTTCGCTTACAATGAGAACTTGTGATACTCAGTTCTTTGTTTCTGTGATAGGTTGCTGAGTATGATAGACTCTAAATCCATTCAAGTTGCTGTGAAGTCCATAATTTTGTTCTTCTGGGGAATTTGAATTTGAGCTGACACACAAATATCTCAACAGCAGCACATAGAAAAGCTCCCAAGATGTCCTGCTGAGATCAGGGCATCCAGTCCCTAGACTCTTGTTCAGTTATTCCTTTAAATCTGTAGCTACCCCAGATTTCCATCACTCAAACAGTAAACATCTAGACTGAGCATGGTGGCTCATGCCTGTCATCCCAGCATTGTGGGAGGTTGAGGTGGGAGGATTGCTTAAGCCCAGGAGTTGGAGACCAGCCTGGGCAACATAGCGAGACCCCATCGCTACAAAAAATTGAAAAATAAGCCAGGCATGGAGGTGCGTGCCTATAGTCCCAGCTACTGAGGAGGCTGAGGAGGGCGGATCCCTTCAGTCCAGGAGTTTGAGGTTTCAGTGAGCGGTGATTGTGCTACTGCACTGCAGCCTGGACAAGAGTGAGACACCAACTAAAAACAAAACAAAAATAGTAAACATCTTTTAAACTAAATTAGCCAATCAAGAATGTGTCATCAAAGAATTCTCACATCTCCCCTCTGTGGTTCAGAAAAAAGTTCATGGGTGAGGAAGGAGGAAAGTCAGAGAAGGAAGACTGCCCAAGCTGCAGCCCTGGCCTGGCACCTATTTTAAAACCTTTTAATAAATCTATATTTACCATCCAGTTTTTATTTATGGAAATCTACATAAGGAGCTTGGATGGAGACTGGAGCTTATTTCAGGAAAGCCAGTCTGTTGTTTCAACAAAAGTCCTGTCAGCTCCCTCCGCACCTGTTCACTCTCCTGCCAGGCTACCTAGTGCTCATTTCCAAAACAAAAAAAGAGACAAAAAAAGGAATGAGGACTCAGATTCCAAAGCAGGATGCAAGTGGAGATTAAGGAGACAGCCTATGGGTTTTGTGATGCATTTTCCTAATGAATGCTACATATTTCCAGTCAACCCAGATGTCTCATGCTAATTCGTTCCTAATACCATAAGAGTTGCCTCCCAAAGACTTGCAGAGCCACAAATAATAGACGTGGAGCAGATCAAGGGCCAGAGCTCAGCACTTTTCACCACTAGATCCAAGTTCTCTCTACTATTCCATGCCACCTTCCACATGCAATTTGCTTAAATATTATATTAAATATTTCTCTAATTTTTTGAGTTGGGGGTCTCCCAGGCTGGAGTGCAGTGGCACAATCATGGCTTACCACAGCCTGGACCTCCTGGGCTCAAGCGATCCTTCCACCTTAGTCTCTGGAGTAACTGGGACTATAGGTGTGAACCACCACGCCCAGCTAGATTTTTATTAGAGATGAGGACTTGCTACATTTCCCAGGCTGGTCTGGAACTCTTGGGCTCAAGTGCTCCTCCTGCCTTGCCACATCTGGCCCTGTTTTGTTTTGTTTTTTCCTTTTATTTTTGTTTTTTGTTTAAGAGACAGGATCTTGCTCCGTCGTTGCCCAGGGTGGAGTGCAGTGGAGTGCACTACAGCTTTGACTTCCTGGGCTCAAGTGATCCTCCCACCTTGGCCTCCCAAAGTACTGGGATTATAGGTATATGCCACTGTGCCTGACCTGTTTCTTAAATATAAGAATTTTATTTATCTGTGTAAATGTTTCTTTGGACAACGAATATTTGACAAAGAACTGAATACATAAACCTTTAAGTATTTGCGTCCACTACTTTTCAAGATGTATAAATTATGCAGATTATATGTCAGTAGAGCTACAGAATTCAAGAAGCTCAATTTAACAAGCATCCAAACATTAACTAGATGTAATGTATACCAGGCAAGTTACCAGATGCTGAGTTGTTTTTGACTCCCCCAAGTGACTCAATCATGTGATAGATTGGGGCCAATGAGAGGAGATGACAAGGAATTCAATTTGTGCAAGCTGTGTTAAAGGGGCCTGCTCTGAGGTCGTGAGCGCCCGGTCATAGAGGCCAGGCAGAGGTGGACAAACAGCCATCCCGTCCTGCAGGAGGGTTGAAGAGCTGCAGTGCTTCAGCCCTTACAGGCACCAGACTCTCTCCAAGGGCTCATTAAAACAGAGGGCTGGGTTCAGGGGGTCTGGAGAGGTTTGGGAGCTTGCATTTCTTTTTTTTTCTTTTCTTTTTTTTTTTTTTGAGTCAGGGTCTCACTTTGTCACCCAGGCTGGAGGGCAGTGGCATGACCACGGCTCACTGCAGCCTTGACCTCCTGGGCTCAGGCTATCCTTCCACCTCAGCCTCCTGAGTAGCTGGGACTACAGGCATGCACCACCATGCCTGGCTACTTTTTTACGACTTTTTTTTTTTTTTTGTAGAGACGAGGTCTCTTTATGTTGTCCTGGCTGGTTTCAATTCCCAGGCTCAAGCGATCCTCCTGCCAAAGTGCTAGAGTTACACATGTGAGCCACCATGGCTGGCTGAGATCTTGCATTTCTTTTTTTTTTTTTTTTGAGTTGGAGTCTCACTCTGTCACCCAGACTGGAGTGGAGTGGCACGCTCCCAGCCACCGCAGCCTCGACCGGCTGGGCTCTGGCGATCCTTCTGCCTCAGCTTTCCAAGTAGTCAGAACTACAGAACGCTACCACGCCCGGCTAATTGTTTTTTTTTTTTTTTTGAGTTGGAGTCTCGCTCTGTTGCCCAGACTGGAGTGCAGTGGCCGCTTCCGGCCACCGCAGCTTCGACCTGCTGGGCTCCGGCGATCCTTCCGCCTCAGCCTCCCGAGTAGCCGGAATTATAGGCACGCACTACCATGCCCGGCTGATTTTTTGATTTATTGTAGAGATGAGGTCTCGCCAAGCTGCCCAGGCGGGTCTCGAACCCGTGGGCTCAGGCAATCTACTCACCTCAGCCTCCCAAAGGCGCGGGATTACAGGCTGAGCCACCAAGCCCAGCTAATTTTTTGATTTATTGTAGAGATGAGTTCTCCCCAAGTTGCCCAGGCAGGTCTTGAACCCGTGGACTCAGGCAATCCACTCACCTCAGCCTCCCAAAGCGCAGGATTACAGGCTGAGCCACCGAGCCCGGCTGAGATCTTCCATTTCTAAGTAGTGCCCAGGTACACTGATCTGGCTGGCACCCCAACTGGAGACCCACTGCAGTAGAAGGATGGATCAACAGCTGGCCGGGGCCACCGTCTCCAGCTGAGGTATAGCAGGCAAGCTTGTTTCTTTTTTGCGTCACATCAAACAGTTGAGTAGTCTTGCCATAGGAAACCAGGTTTCCTTCCTGCGTAGAGCCACCTCTGGTGATGTCCTGAACCCATTGCAGCTGCTCTGAGCTCAGCTTGAAGCTCGGACGATGACAGCCACCTCTATGCTGAAGGACACCTGAATATGGTTGCTGGTTCTTTAAGATGGACTGCCAGAGATGCAGGGTCGCCGCTAACACCCTGGTCACCAACACCCTCCGACGCCCTCGGCACAGGTGGTAGAGGATGCTCTGGGTGGCATCATGACAGAGTACCAGTCCTCACCCTGCCAGGTGCCTTCCAAGGGAAAGTTGAAGAATCTGCTGTTGCTGCCTGGGAAAGGACACATGGCTCAGCCCTCGGCCATCCCAGCCCCGCCCCCTGGGAAGGCACCAGCCACACCTGCTGACCTCTCACTGCGCTGACTTTTGCTCTAAGCGGGTCATATGTGTATCTCACTCAATCCTCGTGAACCCCATGAGGTAGCAGCTGGTGGAGTTGGGATTCCCAGCTGGGTCCTCAGCCCCACACTCTTTCCGGAGAGAAAAGACTCAGAGTGTGAGGGAGGGAGAAAGAGCCTGTCCCTGCCGCCCTGTGACACCAGGCCAGAGCTTGAAGCCTGGGCATTTGTAGCCTGGTCACACCTCTTCAGGCCCGGCTCCTAGAGACCCATCAGTGATTCACTTCCACACGCAGGTGTTGCTTCTAAAGCTCATTCCAAGGGCTGGGGTGACTGGGCAGGAAAGGTTTCTAGCCTGACACACCTGCCTATCTTGGCCTTCCCACATGACACCTTCCGTCTGGTGTGGTGTGGAGGTCATCCCAGGCTCCTCTGGCCAGCCATGTCAGTTGTCCCCAGGGAGGTTAAATGTCCCTTTCTGCCTGAGGCCTTGGTTGAGATCATCTCAGGCATCATAAGAATCAAATAATGTTTTTCTTATTTGTTTTTTTCAGTCAGGGTCTCACTCTGTGGCCCAGGCTGGAGGGCTGTGATATGATCATGGCTCACTGCAGCCTCGATCTCCTGTCTCAGGCAGAAAAATCCTCCCACCTTAGCCTGCCAAGCAGCTGTAACTACAGGTACGTGCCACTACACCCAGCTAATTTTTAATGTTTTTTGTAGAAACAGGGTCTCACTATGTTACCCATGCTGAGCTCGAATTCCTGCGTTTAATCAATCTCCCGCCTCCACCTCCCAAAGTGCCACGATTTCATGAGCCACTGCACCCGGATTCGAATAATGTTAAATCCCAAGACAGACAAAGCCTGGGTGTCGGATCCCTTTCGTGGGAGTGGGGTCCTCAGCCCCGAGAGCATGCTCCTCCAACCTCTCCCAAGTCAGCCACATGCCAGGGGCTAGACCGAGCCTCAGCCAGGAAACGGGTCGTGTCCTGCCGTCCTCCAGGCCACGGCGAGTTTGAAATGCATCAGAGCCAAGAAGCCAACTCAGGCAATCCTGCCAAACTGGAACTGCCCTCAAGGGCATTGCTGTTCCCGATCTGGACCCTGGCTTCAGCAGATGCCTCTTGGAAAGCTGCTCTCTCTAGTGAAGTCATGTTTCCTTGTTTGGGCCCTTCTACCCAAACACTGGCAGTTTAATAGAGTCATCGTTCAGCATATATTGACTGTCTACTGCACTGGGAGCAAGAGATGGGAATGAGAGACAGTGCCTGGCATGGTGGCTCACACCGGTAATCCCAGCACTTTGGGAGGCCAAGGTGGGAGGATTGCTTGGGCCCAGGACTTTGAGACCAGCCTGGGCAACATAATGAGACCTCATTTCTAAAAAAAAATTAAAAAGTGAGTTCAGTGTGGTGGTGTGCATCTGTAGTTCCAGCTACTTGGGAGGCTGATACAGGAGGATTGCCTGAGCCCAGGATATCAAGGCTGCAATGAGCCATGATTGTGCCACTGCACTCCAGCCTGGATGACAGAGTGAGACCCCAATATGAAAGCAAGAAAGAAAGAGAGAGAGAGAGAGAGAAGAAGGGAGGGAGGGAGAGAGGAAGGGAAGGAAGGAAGGAAGGAAAGAAGGAAGGAAGGAAGGCAAGGAAGACAGGAAGGAAGACTCAGACTTTCCTGAATGGGAAGAATACAGACTGTGCAAGGCTGTGGCATTGGCCCCAGGTGCCCTGCCCCTGAGGAGCATGGGGAAGGGAGAGGAAGGAGCTGGGTAGACAGGAGGGAAGAGGAGCAGTCTGCAGTCTGAAGACAGTCAGCTGCGACACCAGCACCGCCTGACTTTGTCTATTTAAGTCCAGCCTCAACAGAGAAGCCTCATTAGCCAAAGCTATCAAAATAGCCCCACTTACTAAATGCATAACCAAACCTTCGCTCCCACTCAGCCCCGTATAGAAACATCCTGCAAAAATAACTTCTCAGCACACCCCTCTAAAACGCAGAGTGGCATTCCTGTTTGAAGAGCAAGATAACTGCGGTGCAGATGGTAGGTGACGCACCTGTCATTAGGGGCAGGGCTGGAGATAGTGGAGGCAGGCTCCCAGCCCTCAGGTGAGTGTCACGGTTGTCCCTGACTCAACAAGCCACTCCAGAATGCAGCCATCTAAGACAGGAACCATTGATTTGCTCATAATTCCGCAGCTGGGGCAGTTCTTCTGCTAGTCTCGCCTGGAGTCACTCATGAGCCTGCAGGATCTGAGCAGGATGGTCCAAGATGACTCACTAGCGGGAGGGGCCTGGTGCCGCCAGCTGCTCCTCACATTGGTGTCCAGTAGCCGGTACTGCAGTAGCAGGCCGGAAGGGCCCATGGAAGCCGCGAGGTCCTCAGGCTGAGGTTCCTCCTCCTCCTCGGCCACCAGCCCTGTCCCCTCTCCCTTTCTCCCCAGCACAGAGGGAAGGCCACCACGGGAAGACAGAGCAGCCATCTTCAAGCCAGGGAGAAAGCCCCAAACCAGAACCAAAACCCCACCAGGACCTTGACCTTGGACTTTCTGGCCTCTGGAGCTGTGAGAAAATTAATTTGTTGCTTAAGCCACTGCAGGTTTTTTGTTTGTTTGTTTACGGCAGCCTGAGCAGCCTGACACAGGCTGTCTATAGTTCTTTTTTTCCTCACTTTTTAATTTTTATTTTATTTTAAAGACGTGGGGTACAATTCAGGACTAGGTAGATAAGTGGTCCTCGTACAGGTAAAGTTTGTGCCTCCCTTTGGTCCTCACTTCGCCTGGTTTGAGATCAGGTAACTTTATTGATGTTATGTGTCCCCCCCTCCCCTGGCAGTTTTCCGCTACTGCCAAACCCTGTCTTAGAGTATTATGATAAATGTTCAAGGTCTGCTTATAAGTGAGAACATGGGCTGTCCACAATTCTGGGTGCTGCAGTTTAAGCTGCTGTGGACATCTGTGTGCAAATCTTTGTATGGGGATGGGCCTTCCCTTCTCCCCAGTAGACACCTCGAAGTGAACGGCAAATGGCGGGGTCATAAGGTGTATGTATTTACCCTGTAAACTAAAAATGAAATCCTAAGACCCCAGCTGACTTGAAGGGTCCCTCTCTTGACCAGAGGGGCCCCGGAGAACCCGTGGAGGCTGAGTCTGGACAGGAAGGGTGGAAGGCCGGACTCGCCTAGTCATCCTCCCCCTCTAGCCTCCATTGGACTTTCTTCCCTGAGGTCCAAAACAGAAACCAGCCCTATCCACAGACCCCACCGCTGAGCCAAACTGACGCTGTCCCTGCTTTCTCCCTTAAGAGGCTGTGGACTCCTGGGGTGGGCCTGCCAGCCTACGGAGGATGCACAGTGAGGATTTCCGTGTCTCTGCTTCACCCTTTGATGTCAGAAGGTCAAAACCTCCCCCCTCGCATCGTGCTGACGCCGTTGTTTTAAACGTGGGTCCCATAACGTGGGTCCCATGCAGGGCATGCAGCGCAATTGCGCGTGCGTGTTCTTCATAAATATTCATGACTCCTATGGCTTATTGAATATGTACATTGGCCCCTTGTTCAACATAAACCACTGCTCCCTTTGCAACCCGGGAAGTGTCTGTTCCTGCCTTCTGGCTGGAGGCTGCACTTCCCAGTTTGTCTGAGAGGCACTGGCAGGCCGCAGCCCTTCATGGGACACAAAGCTCCTTTCCAGTTGAAACCTGTTAAAGAGGGTCAGAGCTGCAAAGGGACTGTGCCATTTTGCCTTCCCACTGGCGTGTGTGACTCCCTGCTGCTTTACCTTTGCCAACACTGGGTGTGGACAGTCTTTTAAGTTTTAGGCATCTCATTGTGGGCTTGATTTGCATTTCCCTAATGACTAACAATGTTGATTATCTTTTTTTTTTTTTTTTTTTTTGAGTTGGAGTCTCACTCTGTCACCCAGGCTGGAGTGCAGTGGCCGCTCCCGGCTACCGCAGCCTCCACCTGCTGGGCTCCAGCGATCCTTCTGCCTCAACCTTCCATCTTTTCTTTTTTTTGAGCCAGAGTCTCATCTGTCACCCAGGCTGGACTGCAGTGGCACTATCATGCCTCACCACAGCCTCAGCCTCCCAGGCTCAGATGATCCTCCTGCCTCAACCTCCCAAGTAGCTGGGACTATAGGTGCACACCACCATGCCTGGCTAATTCTTTTGAATTTTTGTAGAGGCAGGGTCTCAGTATGTTGCCCAGGCTGGTTGATCATCTTTTCATGTGCTTGTCTGCTGTCTCTATGTCTCCTTCAGAGAATGATCTGGTGAAACCTTTTTGCCCTTTTATTATCGGCTGAGAGCTGATAAAATGTAGATTTGAACAATTATAGCGTAAAAAATGCTTATACAGGGTGACTGGCTGTCCAGGTAGGGCAGGCCTGGGAAGGGGGCTAGGATGTCCAGGAAGAGTCTGCGGGCACTGGAAACTTGGGGGAGGGCTCACAAGGGTGGAAGAACAGTGGTCAGCCTGGATATCAGCTCTGATGGCCTCATGGTTTGTCTGAGGTTAGCCTTGAGGCTTTCCTAACAGTTTTCTCACCATTAGCAGCAAGCTCCAGCCTCAGAGCCTCGGACAGCCCCGATTCCATGACACTTCCTGTGGGAGATCCCTGTTGCAGGGACACACCGCCACATGTCCTTCTCGCCTGAAGGAGTGTGCCAAGTGTGGAGGCAAACACGGAAACACCTACAAGAAGTGTTCAGATAAGAGTTGGCCCAGAGCCCCATCTGGGAGCAAAGCTGAGGACAGGGCGGCGTCTGCATACATTTCATGAACATGAGGACTGTGGAGTAGAGAGACATGAGGAGAGATGGGAGGAGGTTGGAAGGTGGATCTGACCAAGGACACTGTGTTTAGCCAGGGACAACACCTCGCCGTAAGAAGGTAAGCAGGTGAGAGTCCAGGCAAGAGCTGGATAAATGATGCAGGAACAGAACAATGTAGCAGAAGCAAGTTTCCCATGGGAGCCTGGACGCAGTGGAGTGAGTACATAAAGGTAAGGAAATGTCCACATGCAGTCAGCCTGCCCTGACCTGTCAAGTGCAAGGAGCGCCATCTGCATGAGGCAGGCCGATCCTTGGACTCAGCTGGTCTCTCTGTGTCACAACAAGCCTCTGGTTGGCTGTTCTCATTCTGTTCCGCATCCTCCCACTGCCTCCCTCTTCCTTTGTGCTTGGTGAATGTTGTAATTACAGGTAAAACCGCTCCAAAAATTCCTGTTTCTTCACCTAATGAAAGAATCTTTCTGGTTGGGTCCTGTCCATGGTCCACCCCTCTGTGGTCATGTCTGTGTTCCTCAAGCTCCACCTGCTGTCCCGGGCTGAGGTTTCTCCTAACACCTCAACTCCTCTTTGGATCTGGCCTTCCTCAAACCAGGAACTCAGGAAAAGATAAGATCTGAATTCTGAATCACCCATGGTATTTTGAAGCATGTCCTAATCATTTTCCTTATACATCAGAACCACTTAGGGCAAATAACATATCTCAGTGCATATATTAGAGATACTAATTTGGGGATGGTTAATTTTATGTGTCAATTTGACTGGGCAACAGCACCCAGGAATTTGATCAAACAATATTCTGGATGCTTCATGAGGGTATTTTTGGATGAGGTTTACTTTTAAATTGGTGGACTTTGAGTGAAGCAGTTTGGTCTTCATCATGAGGTGGGCTTCCCTCAGTCAGTTGAAGGCCTGAATAGAGCCAAAGGGCCGACCTCACCTGAGCAAGAGGGAATTCTGCCAGCACGCTGCCTTCAGACCGTACCTGCCACACACATCAGCTCTTCCTTAACCAACAGCAGACTGTCTTTGGACTCAAACTGTAGCTCTCTCCTGAGCTTCTAACCAGCTGGCCTCCCCATCGGATTTAGGACTCCCCACACCTCCACAATTGGGTGAGGCACTGTCTTAACATAAATCCCTTCTCTCTCTCTCTCTCTCTCTCTGGAGAACCCTGACTAATACAAATGTGCATGTCATTAAATATCACTAGTGACGGAGTTGAGCATCCAAAATACTAAGAACGTGACCGTGGGCTTCCTATCAAGAATTCAGAACTGGGAGCTTTTCAAGTCCGTGAAATCATGACATGTTCAGGGAAGAGCTTTGCCAGCAAATGAGGCAAAACTTTTGGCATTAACTGCAATGGTACAAAAGGTCATTGATAAGAACATATATGTTACAACCCTGTTTGACCTCTGTGAAATGCAAATTAAAAAAAGGTTCTTGGTGTCAGCACCGTCATTAGTAAGGTTGGTTTCGTTCCACCCCCCCCACCCCCCACAACTAAGAGGTCTGCTATCAGGTCCTTATTTTGAAAAGAGAGCCTGGTACCAATTTCATGTGGAAATAATACCTTAGTGAAAAGAGATTTTGTAAGATCCCATTGTCAAAATTGTGAAGTGTTTTTTCACATGTGACACAGCACAAATGTAATGTGATGGCCTTTTCTTAATAGTTTAAAAGACAGGACATCACACACTAACACTAATAATTATCATGTGTTGAGTCCCTACTATATACCACACTGTTCTAAATGTACTATTTTATGCATACATCTTTATTCTCACAGTAAATCTCTTAGATAGTGTTGTCATAATAAATAATTTGTATGGCCTTTTTCCCTGGTTCCTGGGAAGGAGGTCCCTTGAACCACACCTGAGTTTATGCTAAGGATGGGGTTAGTTCACATCAGAAAGACCAACCATATGATTAGAGGGTTGGGGCCTTGAGCCATGTGGTATCACTTAGCCTCCAGGGAAGGGAGGAGGTGAGTTTAATCATGTGGCCAGTAATTTGATCAATCATGACTTTGCAATAAAACCCCAATAATAACTCTAGGCACTGAGGCTCAGTTGAAGCGCCTGGTTGATGATAAATGCTACTGTGGACTAAATGTTTGTATCTCCCCCAAATTCAAACGTTGAAGTCCTAATCCCCAATATAATGGCATTTGGAAGGGAGGCCTTTAGGTGGTAAAAAGCCATGCTGGCTCTGGCTTCACTCTCATGAATGAGATTATAAGAAGAGACACAAGAGAGATAATCTCTCACTCTCCACCCTGGGAGAATACAACAAGAAGGTATCTGTCTGCAAAACAAGAAGATAGCCCTTACCAGAACCTTACTGTGCTGGTGCTCTGATCTCAGCCTTTCTAGCCTCTAGGACTGTGAGAAATACATCTCTGTTGTTTAAGCCACCCATTCTGTGGTATTTTGTTATAGCAGCCAGAACTGACCAAGGCACACACTGACGTGCAGCAGGTGGGAATGTGTCCAGAGGACACGGAAGTGTTGGCATCTGGGACCCTCAACCTATGTGTCTCTTCATTTGGCGGGTCCTCATTTGTGTCCTGTATAATAAAGCAATCATTAATATCATGCTTTCCTGAGTTCTGTGAGTTTGTTTATGAATTATCAGACCTGTGGGGTAGGAACGCCTGAATGTGTAGCCAGCTGGTCAGAGGGCAGGTGGCCTGGAGCCCCTGAGCTTGTGGCTGGCATCTGATGTGAGGGGGGTTCTTGGAGGATTGTGCCATGACCTGTGATGGCTGTCCTAACACCAGGTAGTCAGCATCAGAATCGCACCACAGGTAGAAATCATTACCTCTGTTTAACAGATAAGGAAAATAAGGCTTGAAGAGGTGAAATGCGTGCTCAGAGACACACAGCTCATGATGGGTGATGCCAGGTCTCCAAGCAGACTCGTCTAGTTCCAAGACCTACCCTTTTTCAACCACTCTGGGATGAGATGGGATTTCTGGATTGGCCTCATTGATTTATCATCAGGGTCTCTGTTACTTGGAATAAAAAATATGCATTCAGTCTGCAGTGATTTGCCCCATAAAGATTTGCTTGTTCATTTGGAGGCAGTGATAACAAGCCATGCTAGCTCTGGCTGGAGGAGATTGTCAAGACTCTTTTGACAGTCACTGTCAGGAGGTCATGCTGGAATGGGATGCAGGCTTGATATGCAAAACCCTGGATCCCAAATCAAAAGTGTTAATTCACCCAGTTTAAAAAGAGGGTGAAGAGGGGAATGTAAGCTTCACCAAAGAAAATATACAAATGACAATAAGCAGTGAGAAAATGCTGAAGACCACTGGTCATTAGCAAAGCTCAGATGGAAACTACAATGAGATCCTGCTCCACACCCATGGGGATGGTAATAACTGATAAGTAAGGTAACTGACAGCATCAAGTGCTGACATGGATGTGGAACAACTGGCGTGCTCATGTCTTGCTGGCAGGCTGCAAAATAATATGGCCACTTTGGAAAACAGTTTTGGCACTCTCTTATAAAGTTGAATATGTGCATATTATATGACCTGTACCTAGGGGATGTGTTTATAAACACAAATGTTTATGGTGACTTATTTACAATCACCACATATGGGAAACAACGCAATGTCCCTCAACAGGTGTGTAGATAAACTATGGTACATTTGTAAAATGTAATAAAGTACTTCTCAGCAATAAAAAGGAGCAAACATATCAATATTTATAGCAGCATTATTCACAATACACAAAAGATAGAAGCAACCCAACTGTCCATCAACAAATGAATAGACTCACAAAATGTGATACATACAATCAATGGAATATTATTCAACCTTAAACAAGAATGAAATTTGGATACATGCTATAGCTTGGATGAACCTTAAAAACATTATGCTAAGTGAAATAGTCAGACACAAAAGGGCAAACATTGCAACATCTCATTCATATGAGGCACCCAGAATGGACAGATTTACAGAGACAGAAGGCAGAATAGAGGATACCAGGGGTTGGGAGAAGGGAGGAATGGGGGCTTATTGTCTAGTGGGGACAGAATTTCAATTTAGAAAAAAGTTCTGGAGACGGAAGGTGGTCATGGTTGCACAGCAATGTGAATGTACTTAATATTACCAAATTGTACACTTAAACTGGTTAACATTTTATGTTATATATATTTTATTATGATATTTTTAAAAGGACCAAACTATGGACACGCACAACATGAATGAATCACAAATACATTATGAAAAATGAGAGAAGACAGAGCCAAAGTCTACATACAACATGATTCCATTTGTAGAATATCCTTGCAAAGGCAAAATTATAGAAACAGACAACAGATCTTGGCTGGTGCTTGAGAGGCTGAGGAGGGACAATTGCTTGAGCCCAGGAATTCAAGACATCAGTGAGCTATGATCATGCCACTGGGTTCCAGCCTGGGTGACAGAATGCGATCCCTCAAAAATAAAAATAAAAAAAGAAAATGGATCAACAGTTGTCTGGAGCTATGATGGGGAAAAAATAACTGACTATAAAAAAATTACAGGGATTTGAGGAATGATGGAACATGATTATGGTGGGGGTTACATGACTAGATGCTTGTGTTAAACTCATAGAACTGAATGCTAAATAGGATAAATTCTATTCTCCATAAATTATACTTTAATAAAAATAATGGGCATTTGAAATTCTACTTTTCTATTATGTCATTTGTTCTCTGCAACAGTAAGTACTAGTTAACAACAGAGAAGGGAAAAAAATATAAGAACCTGCAGGAGGCTGGATGCAGTGGCTCACACTTGTAATCCCAGCACTTTGGGAGGCTGAGGCGGGAAGATGGCTTGAGGCCAGGAATTGGAGACCAGCTTGGACAACCTCGTCTCTACAAAAAATAAAGAAAATTAGCTAGGTGTGGTGGTACACGCCTGTGGTTCCAGCTACTTGGAAGGCTGAGGAGGATGGATTGCCTGAGCCCAGCAGGTCACGGCTGCGGTAGCCATGAGTATGCCACTCCACTCCAGCCTGGGCAACAGAGAGACTCCAACTCAAAAAATAAAATAAATAAAATAAAATGTATGCAGGAAGATGTGCATAGGTTATATGCAAACACTACACCATTTTATATCACGGACTTGAGCATCTGTGGATTTTAGTATCCACAGGGGCCTGGAACCCACCACCCACGAATGCTGAGGGCCGACTGCACTAACCACTTATCCAAGTCACAGGGGCAATTCCTTGGAAGCAGCTCACAGAGGATCCTGGAGTAGGCATATGAGGGGTGAGTTCTGCTAGCATCCAGGGGTGAGGATTGACTCCCACCGTGCCAGATGGAAGCCCAGGGACTGACTGATGAGTGCTCATATGGTGACCCAGGGAAGGAAGGTGTGAAGAGCTAGAGGACCCTCCCAGCCCTGGGCAGCAGGTTGGGGCCCTGAGAAGATGGCGGGAACAAGGCTGGGGGTTGTCTGTTTTGTGCTCCTGTGGCTGAATATCTGAACCTGGATAATTCATAAAGAACAGAAATGTATTTTTCACAGTTCTGGAGGCTGAGAAGGCCAAGATCAAGGTGCTGGCAGTTTTGGTGTCTGGTGACAGCTCTGTCTCTGTTCCTAAGATGGCACCTTAAATGCTGCATTTTTGGGGAGAGGAGGTCTGTTCCTCACGTGGAAAAAGAGTGGAAGTTCAAAGAGAGAGAGAACCCACTCCCCAAAGGCACGACATCCACCCATGTCTTCATCACCTCTAAAGGGCCCTGCCTCCTGGGACCATTACATGGACAATGACATTCCCACCTGAGCTTCAGAGAGGATAAACATCAAACCACAGCAGGCAGGCAGGCTATGTTCCTTCCTGCTCTGAGGATGGTGACGTCTGAGGTAGTAGCTGTGAAGACAAGGAGCAGAGAAGCCTTTCCCCACAGCCTCGCAGAAGACCGACCACTTGCACATAGACACACTCTGCCCTCTTGCCTGTCACAACTTTGCCTGACCAGGGAGCTCCATCAGCTTCTCTAGAACTTGCGACACTTGTAGAGAAGCCACCAGGTGTGAACAAAATTGTTCTTGACCTTCCCAAGAAATACTGCAGGTGGCTATCTCGCTCACATGTGAGGTGTGATTTGGATATGAAGTCCACTGGCAAGCTCTCCAAGTTTCTGTGGCTTTTTTTTTTGAGTCAGAGTCTCACTCTATCACCGACAGGAGTGCAGTGGCACGATCACGGCCACTGCAGCTTTGACCTGCTGGGCTCCGGCGATCCTTTTGGCTCAGCCTTCCAAGTAACTGGAACTACAGGCATGTGCCACACCACACCCAGCTAATTTTTTTATTTATTGTAAAGGTAAGATCTCACTATGTTGCCCAGGCTGACCTCAAACCCCTGGGCTCAGGCGATCCTCTCGTCTCCACCTCCCAAAGTGCTGGGATTATAGATGTGAGCCACTGTGCCCAGCCTCCTGTGGCTTTTAAAAGGTGAGTTAGTAAGCACGAGCAAAGGCTACAGTGGAAGCCTCCCAGGCCATGTGAGTAATGCCAAGGTCTTGTGTGAAATTGTTTTGGTTCTGTAGTGTGTCTATGACAAGGTAGGGATGACATTCTCCATCCTCTTGATCCAATGGTAGAAGCCTGATGTTGTGATCAGATCAGTTACAGCAGTGGGTGGAGGAATGACCTGGAAATTTACAGCTCTGTCTACCAGCTGGCACCAAGACTGCTAAGTCATTTTACACTTTCTTTCTTTTTGGGTCAGAGTCTCACTCTGTCTCCCAGGCTGGAGTGCAGTGGCACAATGACAGCTCACCCCAGCCTCAAGCTCCTGAGCTCAAATGATCCTCCTGCCTCAGTCTCTCAAGTAGCTGGGATTATAGGACCTGCCACCATGCCCAGCTAATTTTTAAATTTTTTTTTTTTTTTTTGTAGAAACAAGGTCTATTGCTCTATTGCCCAGCCTAGTCTCCAACCCCTTGCTCAAATGATCCTCCTGCCTCGGCCTCCCAAAGTGCTGGATGACAGGTGTGAGCCACTGCACCTGGCCTCCTTTTACTCTTTGAGCTTCACTGTCTTCACTGGAGAAATCAGGACTGTAGCCAAAGATTTCATCCAACTTAACTGTGTTTGGGACTACCACAACAAAGTGCCACAAACCAGAGGCTTAGGCATCAGAAGGTCATTGTGCCTCACAGTTCTATAGGCTGGAAACCTGAACTCGAGGTGAAGGCAGAGTGGGCCCCTCCTGAGGGCTGCGAGGGTAGTGTCTCGTGTCTCCCTCCTAGCTTCCATAGCTTCAAGTGCTCCTGCTGGTAGACAGCCATCTTTTCCCCATCTCCACGTTGTCCTCCCTCTGTGCATGTCTATCTCTGTCCAAATGTCTCCTTTTTATTTTTTTTTATTTTTTATTTTTTAATTTTTTTTTGAGTTGGAGTCTCACTCTGTCGCCCAGATTGGAGTGCAGTGGCCGCTCCCAGCCACCACAGCCTCCACCTGCTGGGCTCCGGCGATCCTTCTGCCTCAGCCTTCCAAGTAGCTGGAACTACAGGCGCGCGCTACCACGCCCGGCTAATTTTTTGATTTTTATTGTAGAGACGAGGTCTCACCAAGTTGCCCAGGCAGGTCTTGAACCCACGGGCTCAGGCAATCCACTCACCTCAGCCTCCCAAGGCGCGGGATTACAGGCTGAGCCACCGAGCCCGGCTAAATGTCTCCTTTTTATAAGGACACCAGTCACATTGGCTCAGGCCCTGCCCTAATGACCTCATCTTAACTGGAACATTTGCGAAGACTTCATTTCCAAATAAGGTCACATCCATAGGTACTAGGCGTAGGGACTTCAACATCTTGTGGCGAAGACACCATTCGATTCATACACTAACTTCCAAAAAGATCAGTAAGGGAGAATATATGTGAGCCCCAAGGTAAACTGAAATGCTTCCCAAGAGTAGCTGGCATGCATGCTGGTAGGGAGGAGGTGTCCACACAGGTCACCCAGCCTAAACACGGAGTGTCTTACCAGTACCTTCCAGAAAGACTACAGGACACCTGGCAGAGAGACTCCCGGGGAAACAGGTCCAGAGACCTTCCAAACAACACCAATAATGCACAAAGAAAGCAGAGGGGTATGCAGGTTTGTCCGTTCCGCATAGACACAGAGCCCACAGTGCTCAAGCAGGTTTATCCATTCAGTATAGATACAGACCTGTAATGCTCAAGCGTGCAAATCCAGGCTTTCATCGGTGAGAAGCCAAGTGTGTCTCTCATTCATCCACTTACTGGATTCCCCGTTCTACAAAGCTCATCTTCACCATGCTTGTTGGGTGGCAATAGCAATCTCAGGAGCTGGCCGGGCCCTCAGACTCTCAGAAATAACAACTGGACCTCTTGGGAGCTACATACCCAGGCCAGAACCCAGGAAACAGTCTGTGTCCTGACCAGGGGGCACTTGTTTTTCTGTCTTTGCCTGTATTTTGCCATGGCCTATTTTCTCTCATGTCCTGTGTGAATTCCCTGAATCTCCCCTGACACACGAGTCCCCCAGCCTCCCCTGACACACCCTCCGTAGACAGAGGCAGAGTTTGACCCTCACAACAGTGAGAACACGCCTCTCCAGATGACGGGGGTGGACTGGAGCCAAACCATTTCCTTCAGCCTGGAGCACATTGCATTCCCCCGTGACTTGTGCAGTCCAGAAACAGCTGCAGACTCCAGCAAAACCGTGTTCTGGTTCAATCCCTCAAGCCAGCTTCGCCCTCTTGTTGTTTTCTCTGGAGAGAGGAAAGAGACGAAGTCTTTGAAGAGCTGCCACAGGCCTCATTTCCAAGCGTCTGTTGGTGGAGCCACCAGCCAAGCTGCCCTTTTTATTGGGGAAAGAAGGAAAGAGCAAAAATGGAATTGAGAGAGAGATCAGAAAATGATGCAAAAGGGCACGGAGAAATTGCTGTGAGTGGAACAAAGTTACACAATGGGGACAATGGAGCAAGAACATCGCTTGCAACACAACTGACATGTGTGCATTCGAAAGGCATGGGAGCACCATGCCTCTCGCTCTGGATGCTCCAGGAAGCCTGCCCATCTCCACATTTAATTCAGGCCATGTTTACACAAAACTAACCCAATAAGAGAACATCAAGATATATAAAAATGGCCAGGCTTGGTGGCTCAGCCTGTAATCCCAGCACTTTGGGAGGCCGAGGTGAGTGGATTGCCTGAGCCCACGGGTTCGAGATCCACCTGGGCAATTTGACGAGACCTCGTCTCTACAATAAATCAAAAAATTAGCTGGGCATGGTAGCGTGTGCCTGTAGTTCTGGCTACTTGGAAGGCTAAGGCAGAAGGATCGCCAGAGCCCAGCAGGTGGAGGCTGTGGTGGCTGGGAGCATGCCACTGCACTCCAGCCTGGGTGACAGAGTGAGACTCCAACTCAAAAAAAAAAAAGATATATAAAAATGATTCTGAGGCCAGGCATGGTGGTGCATGCCTCTGGTCCCAGCTACTTGGGAGGCTGAAGCAGGAGGATCACTTGAGACCAGGAGTTAGAGGCTAGATGGTGCATTGATTTATAAAATTATCTTTTAATTCATCTTATAAGTTAAGATGTGTAAGTTTGCCCTTTCAGATTTACTCTCTACCTTTCTCAGTTCACTGTCGTCAGGGGAGACTGGGCACTAGGGATGGGATCAATGTTTGCCCTTGCACTTCTGGCAGGAGTTGGAGAATGGAAGGCACCTCTGGAAAACTGGAGAGCAGGAAGAGCGGGGCAGGCGCTTGTCTGTGTCCCTGCTGGTGGGTCACCATGGGCTGGCTGCTGCCCTTGCTGAGGTTCACACAGTTCCTGAAAGAGGGGCGTACCGTCCCTCCCCAGCTGCTCTGCTCCTTCCTCTCACCTCCACGTGTCTTGCTAGAGCCCAGGGTATGCGTTACTCTTTTCCAACTCCCTAGCCCTCACCCACGTCTTTACAGATGAGCCCCTTGGACTCTCCTGAGTTGTCCAGCTGTAGTGTGCCCTCTGCCTAATTTTTCTCTCCAGCTGGAGTGTGAGTCTCTTGGGTGCAGCCTTAAAGGATGCTTTGTGTCCCCTTGGAAACATCTAGCATGGCCCCAGGTACAGAGGAAGCATTTGTGCTTCTTAGTGTTGATGGTCTCAGGAAAGTCTTTTACTTTCCAAGGTCACACTTTCCAAGCCCCATTTTGTGAGCCACGCGGAGTTCTATCTGCTTCCACAAAGTCTACCCACCCTTGTGGCCCAGTACCTGTGGTTCACAGGCTTTGCTGCATAGGTGAGCTGTGTGACGTCATGGAAATGGCAGGTGTTTCACATACCCACTCCCAGCTTTGCTTCTTCCAGATTGGGTAACAAGGTTTCTAAGTTCCAAGAGCCACGATCATTACAAATAAATGTGTCACACAGAACTGCCACAGCTCTGTTTCCTAGTCCCATTGTTTCTTCTCTGTCCTTACAATGCAGGGCCCACTGGAGTCCTTTGTTCCCAATTTAAACACAATGGCCAGTGGTACAGTGAAGCCAGAAGAGAGGGCAGAAGAGACAGAAAGGAAAAATGTAGACGCTCTAGACATTGGCAACGTGGACCAGGCTTATGAGCAGTATTTAAATATGATTTTGGGGACGTGGAAGGAATCATGATACTTAAAAAAGCTGGTGAAAAAGCACACGAGGAGGTATGAAAAACGAACAAGATGGCCTGTTCCAATGCCGCTTGTCTGAGGCAACAGTGCTGTCAAAGTTCTTTCATTGATAGCTGGCTAAAATAAAGATTTATCCAATGCAGAAACCAGAACCCAACTGGGCACAGTGGCTCCAACCATAATCCCAGCACTTTGAGAGGAGTTCCAGACCAGCCTAGAGTGAGACCCCGTCTCTACAAAAAACAAACAAACAAGCAAAAATAGCTAGGCATGGTGCTGCATGCCTGTAGTACCAACTACTCGGGAGGCTGAGGTGAGAGGATTGCTTGAGGCCAGGACACTGAGACTACAGTGAGCTATGATTGTACCACTATGCTGTAGCCTGGGAGACAGAGCACCAACTTTAGAAAATCAAGAAAAGAAAAAAAAAAAGAAAGAAACTAGGAGCCTTAGTAGAGAATATGTCAAAAGAGAAACATGGTAAGTGACCCTGACGTTTCCACCCCTTGTAAGTGATTCATAAATTCACACCAAAATGGATTTTTACATTTTTCAACTCCACCAATAAAGTGACCACCCTTGTGCAGGACACTTGGAACAAGTTGACTTCCTACCTTCTTTACAGATAAATAATGCAGTTACCTTGGTGGGGTGGGGAGGGAGGTTTCCAAGCATCCCTACAAAGTAGACTTGGAGTGAACCCAATGAAAGCCCGAGGGCAGAGAATGGGGATGTCGCACCATGCCTGGGCCCAGAGTGGCTCTGTCTGGCTCTGGCTAAGTGTGTCCTTCCTGGCAAGGGGCCAAGTCCACCTGGCTGCTGTGAAAAGTCGCATCAGGGTCGTGGGGATGAGAATACCTTCTTCAAAGGGTTGCTATGGGCAGTGCAGTGAGACAATACACACACAACAGCTAGTACCAGCATACAAAAGACGCTCCATACATGCTCCTTATTATCTGCTGTAGAGGCTTACAGCCTGTACTTAATGTCATTAAAATACTTTTCTTGTTTGTTTGCTTTTGTTTCTGAGACATGTTCTTGCTCTGTCACCCAGCCTGAAGTGCAGCGGTGCCACCCTGTCTCACTGCAGCCTCGACTCCCTGGGCTCAAGCAATCCTCCTTCCTCAGCCTCCCAAGTAGCTGGGACTGCAGGCAGGTACCACCACACCCGGCTAATTTTTATTTTGTTTTGTAGACACAAGTTCTCGCTATGTTTTCCAGACCAGTCTTGAGCTCCTGGCCTCAAGTTATTCTCCTGCCTCTGCCTCCCAAAGTGTTGGGATTATAAGCATGAGCCACTGTGCCCAGACATTTTTCTTTTAGTTTTGAAAATCACCGTGGCTGACATTTTCCTAGTTGGTTATGCCAACTATGGCAATGACCCCCAAGGCTTCCTTTTCACCTCCTTCTGTCACCCACCTTGTGTTCATGCCAAGCAATGAAGAGGGCCTGACAACATCAAGGACCCAGGGGAATGATGGAGCTATGGCACACAAACATTTAAGTTGCCAGGATTCAACTATGTGCTCAGCAGAAGGAAGTAATACAGATGAATAGATACATATATATGTAGTTTCCTCCTACAAGATGGCCCTCAAATTCAAGCCAACTTCTGTATCTTGTATTCAGCCAAAGAAGCTGCCACAGCCATCTGTCCCAGCTCTGGAGGGAAACTGGCAGTGCTGAATTCTCTGAGATGGCACCAAGCACATAGCACCCTGTCATCTCTATTCTATGGGTGGCATGATCATCGCTCACTATAACACTGACTTCCTGGGCTCAAGGAGTCCTTCTGTCTTATCCTCCCAAGTAGCTGGGACTACAGGTACATCACCATGCCCAGCTAATTATTTTTATGTTTTGTAGATATGAAATCTTGCTATGTTGCCCAGGCTAATCTCAAATTCTGGGCCTCAAGCAATCTTCCTGCCTTGGCCTCCCAAAGTGCTGGAATTACAGTTGTGTGCCACCCCGTCTGGCCTACAGTATGGTAGATACCGTAAAAGACTGAAGAGAAACCCAGTATTTTGAGAGGCTGAGGTGAGAGAATTGTCT
>CAUYQG010288041.1:0-30563 GCA_963574415.1 Tarsius wallacei | reverse complement strand
GTAGATAGTGACATTTAGAGTAAAGCAAGCTTATCATGGATTACAAAAGTTACACAAATCCCAAGACTTATGATTACATGGATGCAAAAGTTATATAAATCACAAAACTTATGATTACGTTGATACTAGATTGTTCAAACCCATGATTACTAAGAAGGGCAGTAAATAGGGATTACATCATTGGAGATAGTCTGCAGGGAAGTCAAAGATCCCATGAGGCTACTTCCTGGGAGTGTCCTTCTCTAGGGGCTGTGGCAATATGGACGGACATTAGCGCGGCCTCTGCATCAAAACTATTCTGTGGGAGACTACAACAACGAATGCATGTTTATGCAATCGTGAAGCCAATACAACGTACGATACCAAGAGTGAGCCCTAACGCGCACCATGGACTTAGAGTGACAGTGATAGGTCAAGGTAGGTTCGTTGATTGTAACAACGTACCACTGTGGGCTGGATATCTACAGCTGGGGAGGCTGTGGGTATTTGGGGACAGGACAAACATGCGAACTCTCTGCACTTTCCGCTCCATGCTGCTGGGGACCTAAAATTGTTCTTAAAAATACAGTTTATTAGTGTTTTAATAAAAAATATCACCAGTGCTATGCAAATGAACCAGTCCTTGCCAATGCACGCGTTCATCCTTAACAGGAAGTCAGGCAGTGAGAAAAATGGACTATTTGTTAAGAAATTGAACAACGCCGGGCTCAGTGGCTCAGCCTGTAATCCCGTGCTTTGGGAGGCTGAAGTGAGTGGATTGCCTGAGCCCACGGGTTCGAGACCCGCCTGGGCAACTTGGCGAGACCTCATCTCTACAATAAATCAAAAATTAGTCAGGCATGGTAGTGCGCACCTGTAGTTCCAGCTACTTGGAAGGCTGAGGCGGAAGGATCGCCAGAGCCCAGCAGGTTGAGGCTGCGGTGGCCAGGAGTGGCCACTGCACTCCAGTCTGGGCGACAGAGTGAGACTCCAACTCAAAAAAAAAACAAAGAAAGAAATTGAACAACTATCAGTAAAGATCAGCATTCTCCAAAGTCCTCTTCAAAACAAAATTTCCTTTATGAAATAATTTGGAGAAATGCTGTCTGTTATCTTTTTTCTTGGAAAGCAGCACTGCCTATTTGCTAGTAAGTCCTGAAGTCAAGAAACCTATTTAACTTTGATTAATGCAGGGCTTATTTATTCGGTAAACCCTTATCTGACACTTTCTTTGTCAGGGTACTCTTCTAGGCATTTGTTCAAATATTAGCTCGTTTAATCTTCCTGAGAACCCTTTGAGGGAGCCATTATTATTATTATTTGAATCTTCCATAGGTTAAAACTAAAATTTACTTCACAAGGAGATTAAGTAGATATCCAAAGTCAACAGCTGGTAAATTGTGGAGGTGAGAACCAAGCAACTGAGTGTGATCAGGAAACCCCTTTTTTCATAAGACGATACAAATAAAATATAATTAGCGTTCTGGCACACTTTGGGAACTACTGTTCCACCCCATAACAGTCTTTAAAAAGGCTTCTGATGGGCTTTTTCATTTGGAAGTATGATCACTCCAGAGATAGATGGCACGGAGACATTTTATAAAATAGGAAATATTTTTTTCCAGACTTTCGGAGCAAATTTGTGATGAAGTTGGAGCTTCAGTTTTGATCCACTGAGCTCCAAAGTGTGTTCTCTGAGCTACATTCTGCTGGACAAAACAAGGTTTCCGAACGTGCAGATGGTGATGGGAAAGGGAGGGAGGAGGGGAGAGGAATTGTCCGTCTGTAAGGCGGGAACGGGATTTGGAGGATAAATACCACGTTGTAAGGAGCCTCATTTCCAGGCTAAAGAGTGTGCGTGTGATTGAATCAAAAGTGGGACTCAGGAAGCGATTTGGAGCTGATAGAGAAACAATCAAATCGGTTATCTGTAAAGGCAAGTCTCTACAACATGACAACGGATGAAAAAAAAAGAACTTGCAACACATGCAAGGTATAAAAAAAAAGAACTTGGGACACCTACAAATTAACAAAGTAGTAGTATGGTCTAAATTAAAGGTTGTTTAATGATTGAATAACCAATATTTTATGCCTCTTAATTACACACAGGAAGGTTTACATATGTAACACTGAGTTAAAAACAAATTTACATTAAAATGGAGTGATCTATTTATGCCTTTTTTAGCTTTATTTCCTCCTCAGGCGGAGTGAAGTTTCTTGGCTTCTCTTCAGGAAGAGAGAACGGATTGCTCTTTTGGACTGGGAAAAGTTTTGCACTGCTACTCTCTTGCACAAAATGGGGGACGCATGTGCTATGAATCTGCAAGGAACCTTCTGCCAACTGCTCTGTGTACTGTATCTGCATTTTACAATAAGGCCTCCTTTTTCTTAAAGGCACCTGGGCTCTTTTCAACCTAACATTCTAAAGCCCACCATCCAAAAGAATGTAAGACAATGATGTCGTGCCATTTCACCTGATTAGGTTAACCTGCCCCACGCTCAAAGCCAAACTCCAAGCCATGCGACGCTCCGCACAAGAACAGGAGCATAGCCCGGGAAGACTTTTCAAGGTTGTGAAAACAACATGATGCAAGGCTCTCTCCTAGAGGAAGGTCGATCTGAGGAATGGAAAATCCATTGTGACCACGAAATACATATGCATATAGATTTCAGTCTGATTTTTAGTGTTGGCTCTCTAACCCCAAACTTCTGCATCTGTTCCCATCTTTGGGTATGAGTTCAGTCTTAGAGAAAAGGACCCCCTGTGGGGACACATTCGCCCTGAGACCTGCAGCCCCCTGGGGCCGTGTTCAGGCTATGTGCTAACTGGATCAGCACCGCAAGGACCCCCACCCTGGCTCGGGGCACCACGCACATGTCGAGCCCGTTTCTGCCCGCGCTGTCAGTCCTTGAGCTGCAGTCTGCAGGCGGTTTCTATTCTCGTTTCCATTCTGTTGCTTTCAGTGTTTTTGGACTCAGTTGAAGTTGAAACATCTTGGAAGAAAAGTTTGGTGGGTTTTTTTCATTTTTTTTTTTGAACCCGCTGGTTTCAATTATTTCTAAATCTGACGCACAAACACTGCTTTTAAAGATATGTGACTGAAGTGCCAAATAAGGATCTTTTGATTTTTTGAAATCCATGTGGTTGAAATTTGAGACCTGGCTGCTGCCAAGCTGCAGTCCAGGGAATAGGATGCTGGCACAAGAAAACGAGCCGTCGTCCCGAGGATGCTGTTAGGAGGAACCGTCCTACACAAGGAAAATGTAAATTTTCATGATGCAGCTTATGCTTGCGGACGATTCCATAATCCTTTGTTAAACATGTGGAAGTTGAAAAGCTGACTCTCCCGTTGTTTATCCAGGTTCTCAGCTGTAAGTTTCTCACATACATAAGCCTGATTTAGATTGAATCCTTACAGTCATAATGTTTTAAGGATGCATTTGCCAGCGATCATGCCACACTCGTACTAATTCAAACAGTTTCACATTTTTTCAGCGTAACCTAAACACGTACCGACTCTCTGAAAGTACAGTAGTTTAAGAGACTCTTCTGGTGCCATTGGAATTGTGGTCTGATCATTTCGACTAAAATGTTATTCAGGGGGAAAGCCTCAGCGTGTAATTTACCTGTTTATGACAAGTGCTGTAAGTGAGTACCTCCCATAAATTATACTAGAGAAATCATTGTAAAAGTCGCTGTTGTTCATTATCTAGCATTTTGGCCAATGCTGCACATAAAAAGCGAAATCGATAGTGCTATCATTTTTGACTAGCTAAGCAAAGGTAGACGCCACATCTGGTAACATACACCAGGAACTCTTACATCAATTGGGAAGATAGAAAAATTGAAACTGGATTATGCTGCCAAAGAGGACCATGAAGTAATAGCAAAATCAGACAGGAAAACTAACATGTAATAAGAGGAAAGAGGGGAAATTTATAAAGGAATACCAGGAATAAAAAAGACACTGTTGAAATATTTTCAGTGTGCATCACCCAAGTGGTAGAATTGGTTACCTCAGACAAGTAGGACCAGAAAAGCAAAGTGGGACTGTTAATATGCTTCATACAATTCTGTATTATTTGAACTGCTTGTGCAGCAAGTGAACATATATTTCTTTAAAAGGGGGTATCAATGCTTGCATTTTAAAATTCAATATAAATTCCCAGAACCACCATTCTCTTCTAGAAGGATCTACCATGCACCTTTACAGTCACAAAAAACGTATGGAGAAAGGTAAAAGGTTACCTCGGTAATTTACGCTAAGGCTGCCATTATATTACATCAAATCTACGGATTAAATGTGAACGTATAAGTCAGCTAAGCATGTGCTTGGATTTGTAGTGGCCGCATGCAACTTCTACCATTTTTTCTTGTTCTACCACAAAAATGTTTCTTTACAAGGAGAAAAGGAGAACCACGTAGATACGGCTTCAATTCATAACATGGTAATCATGGGGAAATAATTGGAGAAAACATTTAGAGATAACAGGAACATTTTATGAGCATGATATGTCTTCAGAAGAAAAGTGTTGTTTTTCTCTAATCTGTCTTAAAAGTCTTCCAGAAAAAAATAAGATCTCAGAAGTGTTTATTCAGAAACTAGATAAAGGATTGGCGAACTCAAAAGAATGGCAGATTCCAATGACAAGCTTGAAAAAAACCTGGGGGGCAGAAGTTGATTAACGGTAACAATTATTACGAGATGAGGACTGAAAAACATACCATGATTCAAGTCTAAGGCATTCATTCGCTAGGACAGCCCATTCCCTTCTAGATGCCTATTTTGGCTTTTGTTGTTGTTACGGTCATTAGACGATGTGCTATATAAGTGAATTCCATGAAAACGAAGTGTGGGCTTCTAACAGGTCCACTCCCCACCTAGTAGTGGATGTGGTGCCCAGCAGGTGGTTGTGTACCCCTGAACCCCCTCCTTCCCACCCTCCCTCCTTTGGCAGTGCCCAGGATCTGTGGTTCCCACCCTGGTGCTCATGTGCCCAATGTTTTGTGCCCACTTATGAGAACATGCAGCTTTCAGTTTGTTGTTTCTGTGATAGTTCATGTAGAATGATGGACTCCAGCTGCATCCACGATGCTACAGTTATTTTGCATTTTTAAGAATACCTGTAGTTGCAAGAATCATATTGAAAATGATTATCGACGTTTTCTTTTCACCTGTTTTTACTCGTTTGTTAAATGAACAACTGGGTCTGATGGAAGAATCTAAAATTAAGAGGACTAATGAGAAAGAAGGCCGTCATAAACATTTAACTAATCTTCTGAAGTTTGATTGGATGCAGCAGCGCAATTTGTGGAAACAATCTCACGAAACCACCATTCTTAAAAGAGGCGTGGCTATTATTCAACTCTAAGAAACGGATTTTTGTTTAACTTGGGTAGTTTTATTACCTTGATAATACATGCACATTGTATTGTTTGCCATCAGAATGTGCCTTAGCCTGTCTTGGTCACACACAGTTCACTTCCTCACATTGACACCCAGAGTGTATGAGTAAAGGTCTCTAAGGGATTCTGCCTAAAGGTGTTCATGGTTCCAGCTTAAAGTAAGTAATTTTGAAGAATTGTATTTCGGTGATAGGTATTATTCTTATGCTACGCAGATACGAGGGGGAACCTTCCCCCCGAAATGGAATTTCTCTACAAAAAATTGTGTATTTATTCCAACTTGCTTCCACTTCAGTCTCCTTCAAAGTACTCTCTGTTGGATGCAATACACCTCTCGAGATGCTTTTCCCACTGTTCACAAACTGTGTTTGTACTTGTCCATTTTGATACCTTTTAGTGCTTCTGCTGTTTTTTGTTTTACCTCTTCACATTGGCAAAATGTTTTCCTTTGAGTCCTTTTTTTATCCAGGGAAACAAATTTTTCAAAAGTCACTTGGGTGAGTTTGGGTGAATAGGGAGAGTGGGGCATGGGGGTCATGTCGTTTTGGGTCAAAAACTGCTGAACAATCAGTGCCATATGGGCAGGTGCCCTCCTAAATCACCCATCATGAAATGGGCACATGTGTTGAAAGAATCTCCAAAAACATTCACTGAAGCCCAACGCAGCCTCTCACAACAACACTAGGCAAGAACATTGATGCCAGCCGGGCTCGGTGGCTCAGCCTGTAATCCCTCGCTTGAGGAGGCTGAGGTGAGTGGATTGCCTGAGCCCGCGGGTTCGAGACCCGCCTGGGCAACTTGGCGAGACCTCATCTCTACCATAAATCAAAAAATCAGCCAGGTGTGGTAGCGCGCGCCTGTAGTTCCAGCTACTTGGAAGGCTGAGGCGGAAGGATCGCCAGAGCCCAGCAGGTCGAGGCTCCACCTGGGCGACAGAGTAAGACTCCAACTCAAAAAAAAAAAAAAAAAAAAAAAACGAACATTGATGCCAAAGGGTTCCTAGAACACTTAAGTTGTGGGGAAACCCTGTACTATAAGGGCTCTGCCCTTCAAAAAATAATTCCAGGGTTTTTTGGGGGTTCCCCCTCATAAATACAAATGCTGGAATTAAAGCAGGTTGTCTGTTTTTTATGCAGAGTACAAATTTATGTGCTAAAGCTCTGTGCTATCACTTACAAATATCTTTGTTCTCTTTTTGGCTAAAATAAAGTGATTCATAAATAAGTCTGGATGTTATGGGCAAAAAATATATACTTATATGTGCGTGGTTGTTTTTTTTTTTTTGGCAGCATGGAAAAAGTCAGACAATAACATAATAAATATGCAAGAGGGTTCATGCAGGAGAAAGATTGAACCCTAGGAAATTAAGCTAATAAAGTAATTTGAAGAGATGTGATGAGACTATGTTTAAATTTTAAACATTTCAATTTCTCAAAGGGCCAAAAGGAGAAAAGAATAACAAGTAGTTCTAAAACGGCAGATAAGAAAATGAACAAATTTGAAATTTTGGAAGAAAAAAATAGTCATTAGGGCAATGTTTAAAAATCTTGCAAACTTTGGACCAAATACTATGTCAAAGAAATTTAAAGTCCAAATTACCGGATTGAATGACCGAGCTCAGGAGATCTTCCAGACACTAAAAAAGAGACAGAGAAAGCCATATTGGGGGCCTGAGGAATAGATTGAGACGCTTGAACATATTCCTAACTCCAGAAGAAGAAAAAAAAAAAATACAGAAAGGCCAGAAAGAGGCAATAGTTGAAAATATAAGAGCTGAGATTTTTCCCACAACTAATGACATAAAAAGATGTTTTTAAATCCACCAAATGCTCAGTCCTCTTCTATACACATCATAATGTAGTGTGCTATTTTTAGCAGCAAAAACACATTTTTTTGTTAATTTCCAGAGAGAGAATAATTCACTGCAAGGAAACTTTGCCAATTAGACTGGTGGCAGACTTCTGATTCATAGAAATATGTGACAGAAGTCAGTCAACTCATATATTTAAACAGCTGTGGGACAATTATTTGTGCCTCATTATATGCCTGGTCAGACTATCACTCAAGAGTTAAATTAAAGGAATTAAATTATGAATGAAAACATTTTTATAAATCAAAACCACAAAAGTTTTAGACAGTCCCTCACTGAATAAAAAAATCATAAAGGGCATATTTCAGCAAGACGAAATTGACCATGTAGTAAACCTCCACGGAGTCTTAAGACTATCTTCTTTAATCATAAACCCATGAAGTTAGAAGACAGAAATCAACAGAACTGAAAAAACAACCCAAAAAAGGAACAAAATACGCATCTTTGAAAACCATAAAAATCATTTCTAATTAGTGAGTAATTACTAAGTTAAGAAATAAAATTTGCATCGCATTGTCCAGAACCTACAAAATGATTAGCTATTTAAGCAATAGTGGTGTTAGGGACATTACTTTCAAAAATACTTTTAAAGTTAAAAATTAGCGCAATGTTTTGCTCTGAGTTTTGCTGTAGGTGCAGAAGCAGGTTAAACAAAGTTCTTTTCTTCCCTTGACACACACACAAACACATACATGCATGCATGTGTAAAACATTGAATGCGATGGAATGCCTTTTCTGCACATATCGATGTGATCAAGAACTCTGCTGCATGGTGACATATTGGTGGGAAGGCTGAACGGGAAGTGTTGATATCAAGCCTTCCTTGCATAAATACCATGAGTCTTGATTCGTTTTTAAATATTTCACATATTTCCTCAAACACAGTAAAATCAGATTATAGCTCAGTGAGATGTCTGACATGAATACTTGTAAAATATCATTTACTCTCTTTACTAACTTTTTATTTACATAAAGCAAGTAATAAAAATTCAAATTAGATATTCAAACAGCATAGTTAATACAGTAAAAAAGAACTTATCTAATTCTCATTTACCTGCCCAGGAAAAATATTCTTTATAGTTACTCTGCATCATTCTAGAAATTTTCCAAATGATCTATGTGTTTACCATTTTAATACAAATTCACATATATTTTAATACTGTTCTAGGAATTGATTTTTGGATGAGTAAACTAATTATTCTGATCTGATAACTACATATCATGTGTATGGAAACCTCTCTGTGTACCTCATAAATATGCACAATTTTGTGTCCATTTTTTTTTTTGAGTTGGAGTCTCACTTTGTCACTCAGGCTAGAGTGCAGTGGCATGCTCACTGCCACCCCAGCGTCGACCTGCTGGGCTCTGGCGATCCTTCCACCTCAGCCTTCCAGGTAGCTAGAATGACAGGCACACGTTACCAGACCCAGCTCATTTTTATTTATCGTAGAAACGAGGTCTCGCCAAATTGCCTGGGCTGGTCTCGAACCCGTGGGCTCAGGCAATCCACTCGCCTCGGCCTCCCAAAGTGCTGGGATGATAGGCTGAACCACCGAGCCCAGCCTTGTGTCAATATTTAAGAGATCCTTTTAATGTAAAGACATGGAGCTGCTCTTCTTTTTTTTTTTTTTGGTGGCTGCAGAAATTTCCATGGAATGGCCATAGCATAGCATAATTATGCGAAAGACATGAAGTGGGCTCCCGGTTCTTTGCTATCATAAACGTGACTTCGGCAAATACCATTATAGAAATGTCCTTTAACACAAGTGACAGTATACCAGCATGGCAAATTCCAAGAAGTGAAATTGCTGAGTCAAAATAATATATTTCTATTTTTATAGATACTGTCAAACTGCCACCAAAAGAGGTTAAAATAATTCCACTTAAACCACTTTGAATGAAAGAATGAACTTCCTCATTCTCTACATTTTCATGCTGTATATTAACCAGCATTTTATTTTTTGAGAAAATAAGTCAAATTGAAGTTAACTTTCGTTCCTTTAAAATATGAGCACAGTTATGTGGCTTCATGTGAAGGCAGCCTATTTGCATTTCTCTGGGGTGAGTTGGGTATTCAATATTAAAAATCACATTAGAAACTCTACGCATATATATTTCATGGTCACAATAGGTTTTCCATTCCTCAGACTTTCCTTCTGGGGGGAGGGAGTCTTGCATTATGTTCTTGTCACAACCTTGAAAAATCCATTGAGGCTGTGCTTACATCCTGTGGGTTGGGAGTTCTGTTTCAGTTTTGAGTATTTGTCAAGTTGATTCAATCACAGGAAAATAGCACTGTATAATTGCCTTAAGGCCTATTCTTTTGTGTTTGTTGGCTTTAAAATGTTAAGTTGAAAAGAGCCCGGGAGCCTTTAAGAAAAAAAGAGAAGAGGATATAGGTTGAAAAATAACTCTTGGGTACAAAGTTCACTTTTTAGGTGATGAGTATACTGGAAACCCAAATCTCCCCATGACACAACATATATGTGTAACAAACCTGCATATGTACCCCCTACATCTATCAAAACTGAGAACAGAAAAAAAAGGGAATTTTTTTGTGAAATTCACTTAAGGACCATCTAGCAATTGGCATGGGGCTCCTTGCAGAATCACAGCACATGCTTCTCGCATTTTGTGCAACAAGGTGCAATAGTTCTCTCTTCCAGAAAAGTAGCCAGGAAGAAACTTCACTGCTGCTGGCCTTTTTCTTATTGATTTGTTATATGCAAAACTAATCAATAACTAATCAGTAAAAATGAATAGAAAGGCAACACTCTCAGGTCCTCTCCCCTGTGGGAACCTTTCTGTCCTCTCAATAAATCTTGCTTTCTCATTAAAAAAAAATGAAAAGATAGATATTTAGATATTTAGAACCTAGATATGTATACACATACACACACACATACACATATATACACACCCTTCACATATACGGTGAACCAAAAAAATGTATACACATTTTAAGTATATTTGCTCAAAAGATGGCGGCATTAATCAAATGAATGCTAGTGTCACCACGTGATAGGCAGGACATTCAAAGAAAATGATGGAAGCTCCGTTGAGCGAACATCATACTATACATCACTACAGTAATTCAATTCAACTTTGAAAAGTAATATATAGATAACATCTCTTAAAATGTGTATACGTTTTTTGGCAACCCCCTGTATGTATGTATATGTGTATACATATTCTTTGTAGTAATTTGTTAAAATTAAAGAAAGTGAAAGAGAAGAATGTAACGAAGTCACTTTACTTAAGAATTGATTTAGTTCCATTGACTCGCTTGAATATTGAATTCCTGATTTTTACTGATCTCTTTAATTCTTTCTGCGAATTGCTTTCGGAGTGGGTGTGAAGTTTTATCTCTACCATCTTAACAAAGGGGAATCTTTTATTCCTCCCCAATTATGAATCAATCAGTTAATTATGGGGTCTGATTCAATAACTGTTTGGGGATTTTTGTTGTGTTTATTTATTTTTCAGAATTTAGAGGCAACATTTAGGGTCAACGCTAAACCCGTGAATATAACACCTCAGTTGTCCACTGTGGGAAGAATTTTACAACTAGTTCTTGAGTTTCACCAGAATTCAATTTCCCACGGGGACCACATCTAATTCTCTGAGAGACGACGGGGTTGACAGAGTATAGTCATGTTCCTGGTGGACACACCCACTGACAATTACTGGCCTGTGACCTCCCTGGTCCTACGTCTCAGAGCACAGGCAAGCCAGCACTTAGGCCTTCACTCTTCTGAATTATGCAGCTAGATGACATCACATGATTTTTTTTGTGGGGGGAGTTAAGTTTTGAAGCTTTGGAAAAGTACAGTGCAGTAAATTAGATGGTCGTATTTCTTTATTAATTACACATGCAATTATGTGGATTTAAGCTATAAAATTGGCATTTTCTATTTGTGTGCTTTATTTTGCATTAAACACGCAAAGAGAGAAAAACCACTATGTCAAAGAATAAGTATAATTGAGATATTATGGCCATGCAGACTGTTCTGCTGCATTTGCTGTCACTGTGACGCTTGAGAATATTGATCTACAATGCGCCATAGGAGAAACCAAAGACTTTTCCTTTTAGATACAGTTCCTCAGGGAGGGTAACAATGTGATGGTCTTTAGGGCTAAAGCCAATGGTAGTAACAAAAGGGATTTTCTTTACAAGTCCTATTTCCTTTCTGCTAACATATTACAGGGTTAATTTTTTTTTAATGTACAAAAACTTTTATGAGGCACTATCAATAAAATAAACAGTTAAAAGAAAAAGTCAAGAAGATTTAATTACATAATTAACAGGCATTTATTTGACTAAGGTTAGATCAAAAGGGGAGAAACTATTTCCAAGATATGGCTTGCAGATATTTATGTAAAAAGTTCTCTGGCCATTGAACTATCTTTAATGAACATATAAGAGATAACGAAACTGTATGAAGGTCAAACTGCCTGAAGAAATAAAATTCCTTGGAGGCCCTGATTTAATGCTGTAGCTTTGCGCGTGGTTCCAAAGAAGTAGCAGAGATTCAGAGACACGGGGCCAATTTTTGAGCCACACTTGTTAACCCCGTTTACAACAGAGAAAGTCAACACCCAAGATATACAGCACCTGGAAAACAAATTCCATAGTCTGTGTTTGCTTTTTGTACAGCCAGCGGGAAGCCACACTCACACATACAGTAGAGTTGGGCTCTGGTGTGGATGTGCGTGTTCAGAACAGGCGCTGGAGACTTTTCCTGCTCCTTTGCTCAATCTCCACAAAGAGAGGTCAGCTGAACCCATGTGATCATTTAATCCAAAGAAAGAGGGAGCGTTTGGTCCTCTTGAGAAAGTTCACACTGAGGATGACAAGACGTGGTGGACTGTAAACATTTCTTCTGTAGCACGGAACAACCAAAGAGGGCGAGAAGCTGTCTGCTCCAGGCAGAGGAAGAGGACTTAAAAATGCCAACAAGGACAGCCAAAGGCCAGGCAGCTTTGTAGTGCTCTTATCATATGTCACCATCAGACACAACAACGTAAATGATAGAATTCTTCTCTCTGCCTCCCCACATCCAAAAACGTTTTGTTGGTCTCAGTCATGGATTGGCAAACTTTTTCTGTGATGTTCCAGATAACAATTTTTTTTTTTAACTTTGGTGGAAAAAAAAAGGGTGTTATGAGTTGAATTGTGTCCCCTTAAAAGACACATCGAAGTTCTAACTCCCAGAACCTCGAACTGTGACCTTAATTGGAAACAGGGTGACTGCAGATGTAATGAGTTAAGATGACATCACACTGACATAGCCGTGCCTCGAATCCACTATGACTGGCATCCCTAGGAGAGGATGATGTGAAGACGTAGGGGGGACATCTGTGAGATGACGGAGGCAGAGGGTGCACTGATCAGTCTACAAGGTGAGGAACGCCAGAAGTGCCACAGCCAGAAGCCAGGGGAAAAGCATCAAACAGAAGCCGCCTGGAAGGAACCATCCCTGCTGACACCTTATTTCAGATTCAAGCTTCCAGGACTGTGAGAGAATCGACTTCTGTTGTTTTAAACGACCCAGCTTGTGATCCTCCGTCACGGCAGCCCTAGAAAACTCACGTGCAGGATATACAGTCTGTTGCACTGGCCAAGTCTGCCATCACAGAGCAAAAGCGGCCATGTCTATACACGAGCAAATGGATTCTCCAGTGTTCCAACAAAACTATTTTTATGGTCGCTGAAAATTGAATGTCACGTATTTGTTGTGTTATTAAATATTCCTCATTTGGTGTTTGCCCAACTCTTTAAAGGTATCACAAAATTCTTTAGTTGGGAGGGCATTCAAAACACAGGGGCAGGACCAGACTTGGCCCAAAGATTGTATAGCTGACAAATTCCTGGGCTAAGTTCTTTTTTTTTTTTTTAGTTGAAGTCTCACTCTGTCGCTCAGGCTGGAGAGCAGTGACACGCTCACAGCCACCCCAGCGTCGACCTGGGCTCAGGCAGTCCTTCCGCATCAGCCTTTCAAGTAGCTGGAACTACAGACACCCACTACCACACCTGGCTACTTTTTTGGTTCATTGTAGAGATGAGGTCTTGCCAAGTTGCCCAGGCTGTTCTCGAACCCATGGGCTCAGATAATCCCCTCACTTCGGCCTCCCAAAGTGCTGGGATTACAGGTTTGAGTCACCGCACTCAGCCCCTGCGCTAAGTTCTAAACAGTAATACTGTTACTATTAGTTTTAACAATATATAGTATGCTTCAAATTAGCCTATGTTTATTATTTATCTTATTTTTTTCTCAGTTAGAGTCTCATTCTGTCACCCAGGCCAAAGTGCAGTGGCACGATCACAGCTCACAGCAGCCACGACTTCTGAGGTTCAGATCCTTCTGCCTCACCCTCCCGAGTAGCTGGAAATACAGGCCTGTGCCACCATGCTCGGCTAATTTTTTTTTATTTTTTTGTAGAAACAAGGTCTCACCTATGTTGCCTAGGCTGGTCTCGATCTCCTGGGCTCAAGCAAGCCTACCATCTCAGTCTCCCAAAGTGCTGGTATTACAGGCGTGAGCCACCGCACTTGGCCTTATTATTTACCTTGTATAAAAATAGTAGTCTACAGGCAAGTTAATCTGGAAAACTTCGAGTCAGCCCTGACACACACCATGGCAGCTACCTGCCTTCATTTCCAGGGTGAATTCACATGACTTGAAAGATGTTGAACTCTCTCTGGGTAGAATTCAAAACTCAAATCCCATACCTCAACATTTGACTGTATTTGAAAACTAAAACTAACTACGGATGCGTCAGCGACTGTAAAGACGGAGAAACAGCACTCGAGTGACTTCCGTATTGTCCTTCTATGTGCAAATTTTCCTCTGAATCTTGTGTACTTCATTCCCTTGAAAGCATTTCGTCATGTATTGCTTCTTTTTCAAAAATATTTTTATGAAATTTAAACGTCTTGATCCATCTTTTTTGTTTTCTACATTTTTACTGACATGAGTATGTATACAGAATTCAATAAAAGAAAAGTTTCCTTTCTGCATTTCTTTTATTTTTTTATTATCAGTTAGTATTTGTCTCATCATTATTACCAAAAATGATTTGTCATATAGAAAATAGAGAATTCTGGTCAGGTTCGGTGGCTTCTGCTTGCAATTCCAGTGCTTTGGGAGGTCAAGGCAGGAGGATTGCTTAAGTCCAGGAGTTTGAGACCAGCCTGAGCAAAACAGCAAGACCTCATATCAACAAAAAGTTTTTTAGAAAAAGAGACTGAGATAGGAGGGTCACTTGAGCCCAGGAGTTCAAGGCTGCAGTGAGCCATGATCACCACTACGCACCAGATTTGGCAACAGAGTGCAACCTCGTCTCAAAAAAAGGGAGGACTATTCCAAAACAATCACCTTTGATTGGGCATTTACACTGGCACAGCGTCTTTCTTTGGTTGTATTAAATAAGCATATACATTGTAAGTGTGTCTTTACTTTGTAAAAGTTTTAAATGTTTTAACAAATATAAAGAGTTAATTTAAGAGAAAAGTCATCTGAAGAATCAACAAAGAGCTAACAATGTATTAGAGAAAGTTCAGACAACACAAAGATGGAATTGTTACAGGACTAATCAGATAAAAAGACAGTAAACAAAAGCAAGTGGCAATCAAGACCAAAGGGCACAGATTAGGACACCTGGGTTACAACTTTGAGGAATTTAAATACTGGCCTCATCACTGTATCTCATATAAAAGTGCCTTTCTGTAAAACATGCTGATTTTCATAGGCATCTAGCCTTTGCCAACATCATCAGAAAGTTAGAGGGAAGGACTTTGGTCAAAGTCTTTCTTTCCTTCTTCTCCTTCTCCTTCCTCTTCCCCTTCTTTCTCTCCCTCTTCCTTTTCCTCTTTTCCTTCCCCTCCCCTCCCCCTTTCCATTTCTTCTTCTTTTTTCTTAGAGACAGATCTCAGCCTGGTGTGCAGTGGTGCAAACAAAACTCACTGCAGCCTCAAACTTCCGGGCTCAAGTTTGGCTTCCCGACTCAGCCTCCCATGTCACTGGAACTATAGGCGTGAGTCACTGTGCCACTGTGCCCAGCCTGAAAGCTTACATCTTTATTAACAATTCTATGTTGGGTCTACGGCCATACCACCCTGAACGTGCCCGATCTCGTCTGATCCCGGAAGCTAAGCAGGGTCGGGCCTGGTTAGTACTTGGATGGGAACAATTATATGTTGATTTTTCAAGTGATGAATTACTGGACTCATTAAGTATTATAGCTAAGAAAACAGGGTTCTTAATTTGTTTGGAATGAAACAGAAGAACAAATCATTTAAATGCCTTTAACATCCTATTCTTTATCATTGAAACCTATCGTATGGTTTGGGGGATGTAATTAAGTCAACAAACCTCAAGTGAGAATTTACTAAGCTTGAACAAGAAATGCCTTAGCATTCCTAAGTCTGTTTTCCAACCAAAACTAGAAAGGGGGTGGAGGATGAAATGATAGAGAGAGACGAGAAGAGAAAAGAATATGAGATTTCAAGTGGATGCCAGAAAGCAACACTAAGAACAATCGAGAACTCCATGAAATCTGGAAGAAAATAAGATGATTCTGGCAAGGCAGAACATGTGTGGTCAAGGAGGACTTTGAAGAAGAGGGCTGATCCGGGAGTCCTGCTTTTAGCAAAATGGGCATCAGAAAAGTTTGTAATTTATATTTCTCTTTGGGAGAAAAGTATAGGGTTTCCCCAGAACCCTGATATATGCTTGCTACCGCATAAATAGATTTCACCCTTTCACCAGCCAAGGCCAATCTGAAAAAGATTGCTAAGCAGATCTTCAACCTTGACCCAAAGGAAAAGGATTCAGTCGAATTCAGTTTAAATTAGTCCAAACAGAAAGTGACTTTCCAAACACATGTAATTAATGATTCACTTTTGGCCGGGCTTGGTGGCTCAACCTGTAATCCCAGCACTTTGGGAGGCCGAGGCAAGTGGATTACCTGAGCCCGCGGGTTCAAGACCCGCCCTGGCAACTTGGCAAGACCTCATCTCTACAATAAATCAAAAAATTAGCCGGGCGTGGTAGCACGCACCTGTAGTTCCAGCTACTTGGAAGACTGAGGCAGAAGGATCGCTGGAGTCCAGCAGGTCGAGGCTGCTGTGGCCGGGAGTGGCCACTGCACTCCAGTCTGGGCAACGGAGTGAGACTCCAACTCAAAAAAAAAAAATGATTCACTTTTGACCTTTTCTAAGAGTAGAGTCATAAGTAAGTTATTGCAAACCAGGCACCAGAAAGGCATTCTCATGCCATTCCCGATCAGTTGAGGCCAGTGGGTGGACTTGAAGCATGCATCCGAAACATTTGAGGACATTTGTCTGTGTGCTTCTTCTGTACATTCTTCCCAGCAGGCTGCCAAAATCAGAGCCATATGCAATCAGATAAATCAACAGAGAATAGATGGGAGACAGTTTTAACCTTACAATTTACTTATTAGTGTGTATATATGCCTTTTTGTACATTATCATATGATGAGTGATTTTTTTTCAAATTCTATGCCATAACCTGGGTTTGGGCTGAATTTAGTTTGTCATATTTTGTTTCTCGTTCTTGGCTTAGAACTCTAGACTATTTCCTTCTGTGAGTGAGAAAATAAGTAATCCAACATGCTGCAGTGCAAGGAACACAGAACTAGGAGGAAAGACATTATCAGGTTTACCGTCAATTCATTACACGTCCATGTGCACACCCTCTCATCCTTCTGAGCTGTAATTCCTACTAACTCCCATATTTGAAGAAGGTTAATGAAGCAGGTGTGCTATCCTAGATTAAATGCTTATGGGACACAAAAGGACAACTATTGTATGATTCTACTGCTCTGAGGTGCATAGAGTAGTAAGATCCATAGGGACAACATAGAATGGTGATGGCCAGAGTTTTATAGAAAAAGGCAGTGGGGAGTGATTGGATAACTAACTCTGAATTTCAGTGTGAGAAAGGAAAAAAGGTCTGGAGAGATGGATAATGGTAATGCTTGCACAATGTTTTAAATATACTTTGTCTCACCGTGTTGTACCCTTAAAAATGCTAAAAGTGGTCAATTTTATGCTATGTTTATTCTACCACAATTTTTTAAAATAAAAATATCTAAATGCCGATGAGGCCAAGGAGGCCATATGACTGAGAGAGGCAGTTTGAGTGTCATGAAACTAGGATGGTGGGTGTGAAATCGGAGAGTCTACGCCTTGTTAAGTCAAAACACGTTTGCTGAGAGACCAAAGGTTGACTCACATGGTATCAGTTGAGCATCAGTTCTTCCAGGCACTCAGGCTGCATCAAGCGACAAAATAGTTCTTTTTTTAAACTTTATTTTATAATAAAGATGTGGGGTACAAGTCAGGGTTAGGCACATAAAGAGTCTACATGCAGGTGAGGCCTGGACCTCTAACTGATCCTCACTTCCCCTGGTTTTAGGACCAGGTACCCTTTGTGGTGTTGTTACGTTCTCCCCGCTCCCACCCCAAGCCGTGTCCTGCAACTGCAGATTACTCCCTTGTGCTATTGTGATGAACGTTCAGGTCCCAATATGAGTGAAAATATATGGTACTTGGTTCTTTGTTTCTGTGAGAGATCGCTAAGTATGATTGTCTCTAGCTCCATCCAATTTGCTGCAAAGCCTGTGATTCTGTCCTTCTTTATGGCTGTGCAATAGACCATGGTGCATATGTACCACGTATTCTTTATCCAGTCCACTTTTGATGGACAACAGGATTGGTTCCATGTTTTTTTTTTATTGTGAATAGTGTGGCAATGAACATATGTGTGCAGGTGTCTTTTTCATAGAATGATTTGTGTTCCTCCGGGTATATTCCCAGAAGGGATTGCTGGATCATATGGAAAGTCAATTTCTAGTTCCCGTAGAAATTTTCACACTGCTTTCCCTCTATGGTTGGACTGGTGCAAACCAGAACGACTCTTCATGGAACTTCAGTTCATGAATCTCCATGGAATTTTCATTTCGGCCAATGTGTGCAGAGGGCAATCTTACAAGTCTTGTCCATTCTGGCCACATGGGATGGCTTGCCCAACGCTGCCAGATCTTCCAGTTTTCCAAGAGAAGCCAGAAATCTGGTATTTTCGGTAAAATGTTCCCATGCTTAAATGTTGGGAACAAATTCACTTGTTTAGAAACACTGTGCGAACCAAGCATCCAAGGGACAAATCCAGCCTTTGGGCCACCATTTGCAACTTCTAAAGAGCGTGCTATCTAACATTTAATGATATCACTTAAATCCAACATGGTGTGTTTAGATTGACGTGTCTATATTCCTGTAAGATAATTTTCCAGGCTAGTTCTTTCTTTTAATGACTTTATTAACAATATTGTGCTTATTCTATATTAAGTAAAATTAGACCCCAAAGGCAGGAAGAGTGATGCTGAAACATCACAAAAGCTTGTCCCAACACGTAATGTTTCGCACCTATATTCCCAGAACAGCATAGTATACTTGTGTCTGGCAACACAATGAACAAGACCACCCCAGGCACACAGAATACAACCCTAAGCCATATTTGTTGAGCAAAGAAACAATAACATTTATGACCTTTAGTTGAGTAACTTCTGGGGATTCGTATCGAGATATTTCAAACACCGGAACACTTTTTCATTTTGCAGGCGGTGATTTAAAGCTTGTATTATGGATTTTAAAATATCATTCATACGGATCTTAAGCCCCCAAGACCCATGAATTAACTTCGTATTAGCAAACATTTTTAAACAACCATCTCCCTCCCTGTGTGAGCCAAAGAAAATGTAATACCATCATCTTAATAAATTAAAAGCTGATCCGGCAGCTAAGATAGGTGCATGTTCAAACTGTATTATGTGGGTTGTCAGGGTGATTTGGGGTATAGGAAATTATTTCTTATGCATTTTAAAGAATTGCCTTTCTGTGGGGGAATCCATTAATTCCTCCCTGTCATCCTCCTCCCCTGTGCTCCAAGCCACCCACTAACCTAAGGCCTTCTTGGACAAGAATCTTGAAAGAAGTGCTTTCTCATGCATGTGAAGCATGTTGGGTAACTAAAGAAAATGCATCTGGGGAACAGGAAGTGGACCTTGAAATGACTCATCTAGTCAGTGCCAGAGGACAGACGGGTGAAGTGGGTGGGAAATTATGAGGATGCCTGGCATCACACACACCATTTCCAGGAGGTAACTAGAGGCAATGTAAAATCAAGCTCTAGAGGATACCGAGCTCGGAGATCCCAACTCTAGACACTGATAGAAACAAAAATTGCTAAAACCATCAATTTGCAGATAAACTTGAGACCAAAAACCACTGAATCTGAAACTATGATTAACCATCATAAACAAAGCTGGGCATATGAAAGATTAAAACAAAGAAGTTTGCAGTATCTTAGAAAAGTCACGATTAACAGGCTTGAGGCCCCAAATTATTTGTATTTTACTTTGCTTCTTAGTCCTAAAATTGAGGAAGAGGTTAGTACATCATGAAGATCATAAAATATGGAGCTGAAAATCCTAGGTTTAAATCTTAGCTTAGCCATTGTTGATCTGGATGAATGAGTCTGTTTTCTAATCTAGAAACAACAGGAATAATAACACAGACTGGCTGGGCTCGGTGGCTCAGCCTGTCGTCCCAGCACTTTGGGAGGCTGAGGCGAGTGGATTGCCTAAGCACGTGGGTTCGACCAGCCCAGGCAATTTGGCAAGACCTCGTCTCTACAATAAATCAAAAATTAGTCGGGCGTGGTAGCGCTCACCTGTAGTTCCGACTACTTGGAAGGCTGAGGCGGAATCACTAGAGTCCAGCAGGTCGACACTGGGGTAGCCGTGAGCGTGCCACTGCACTCCAGCCTGGGCAACAGAGTGAGACTCCAACTCAAAAAAATAAATAAATAATAACATAGACTGCACCAAGTTATTTTGTCGGGATTCAATTATATTAATTCAGAAAGAAGTAGCCGGGCACAGTGGCTCACACCTGTAATCTCAGCACTTTGGGAGGTTGAGGCAGGAGAATCCCTTGAGCCCAGGAGTTCGAGACCAGCCTAGGAAACACTGCAAGACCTCATGTCTAAAAATAAAAATATTAAAAAATTAGCTGGACATGGAGGTGCATGTCTGTAGTCTCAGCTATTCGGTAGGCTGAGGCAGAAGGACCACCTGAGCTTAGGAAGTCAAAGCTGCAGTGAGCTGTGATAATGCCACTGAACTCCTGCCTGGGTGACAGAGACCCCAACTCAAAATAACAATAATCATAATAATAATTCATAAATAAGTACATTATTTGAAACTAAAACAGTTAGGGTCTATCACTTATTAGCTGCCTGGCATATGGAAAATATTTAGTGGCACTAAACCTCAGTTTTGTCTTCTGAGAAATGTAGGTAAGATAATAACATATAAATCACAGGACTGCAATTAGAGATTATGATAATGTATGGAATGTGTTAGCACAACTGCTTGATACACGCTAGGAAAGCTAATTTTCTCTGTTAAATGAAACTACCTAGAGAATAGTTCATGTTCCAAAAGTCCTCGTTGAATAGGAAGATGACAAATAGGATAATTTATCGGGAGGGCAACCAGACATAGTTTATATTTTCCAATTGTGGCTTACATAGATTTGAAGATTTTAGCAATAATCAGGATGAACCACAGAGCAATCAGTGCTATCCACACACACACGTATGGGGGGGGACTCCCCCCCAAAACTGGAATTATCATTTCGAGGGCGGGCGCCTTGTCTATTGGCTTCCCCCAAGGGGTAAGTGCCTAGGGACTCGTCGGCATCCGTGGATCAGACAGCGTTGTTGTGAGAAGCTGCGTTCAGCTTCAGTGGATTTTTTTTGAGGTTTTCTCCACCCTTTGCCCTTTTCGTGGTGGGTGATATAGGAGAGCACCTGCCCATGTGCTGAGTGTTCAGGAGTTTTTGACCAAAACCAACATGGCCCCGTGCTCTACCCTCCCTAGTCACCTGATCTCACCCCAGTGACTTTTTGTTTGTTTGTTTGTTTGTTTGTTTCCCTGGATGAAGAAAGTCCTCAAGGGAAACGCCTTGCCAATGTGGAAAAGGCGAAACAATAAACAGTAGAGGCATTCAAAGACATCAAAGTGAACAAGTTCAAAAACTGTTGCAAGCCGTGAAAAAAGCGTCTGGATGAGGGTATGGCGTCACACGGAGAGTGTTTTGAAGATGACTGGAGTGTAAACATGTAGAATGCACAATTTTTTATAAGTAAATGCTGGGGTTTTGGGGCCCCCTTATACACAATTATTTTGGGGGTGCTCTTTGTATATCATATGTCATCCATCACGTGTGTGTGTGTGTGCGTATACAGGCTAAAGCGGTATTTTGAGAAACTTATGATAGCTAATTATCCCATCTAATGAAAAGAAGAATTACGACATGCTTTAAGAGACCATTAGCAAACTAGGAGGAAAAGTGTTCCAAACTTGCCGGTCAAGATCCAAAGACCAGACTGGAGAACCCAGGAACTGGAAATGGTGTTGGTTTGAGAAACACAGCATGGGCCGCAGTGGAGACGCCCCGGGGTCTCTGCCGACAGCCTCCCTTTTGGAGGCCAGAGGCCACTGGGCAGCCACCGCCGTCCAACTACCCCCTCCTTATTCCATGGCGTCTCTCCCATTCATCAAAACACTTCCCAGGGGTGCCTGTCTCTGAAGCATTTAAATACAAATGCAGGCGGTGTTAAAATGTGTCCAAAACAAGACACCAGCTCGCAGCTCCAGACTCCAGGCCTTCCTGGGCTCCCTCAACTCCTGTCTCTCACCTTCAGGGCTTCCTCCCTGGACAGGCTCCCTTTCTGTCTTCACTTGTTCAAATCCCCTGGTAGCCGAAAGGACTCTGAGAACAAGCCATGTTTCCAGACTTTCACAGATAACTTGTTTCAGTCGACAAAATGCCTCCGTCTCCTCACCTGTTCTCCAAAGAGTGAGGTCAGGCGAATGCCAAGTACGCAGGAGGCAGTGGGGAGAGGCTGCAGGCAGAGAGCGGGTGCTAAAAGCACTTGCTGAATTTAATTATATCGTCAGCGCTGGAGATGATGTGCTGTAGTTATTATGCATTGGAAGAGGGCTGTTGAGATTCTGGTTTTGCTTAGGCATGTGTAGCTGTATCAGATGTATGGATGTATAATACTTCAGAGTCAAAGGATCCATGGCACAGTAATCTCTTCAACAAGAGTTGCTGTCTACTTCGAAAAGAAAATAACATTTTTAAACTAATATATAAGGTGACAATAAGGTATCTGTGTTGTTACTAGATTGGCTTTAATTTTACAAAACAAGACTTTTTTTTCAAAATACAGCAAATATATATAATATATACATATATATATAATCAAGCTAACATGAGCAATGTTGTGAATAGAGATTGGAGTCAAATGCAGTAAAACTCTGCAACAGGTAAAACCATATATCTGACTTTATGTAATTTTTTCATACATATTTCCTAAGAAATCAAGTATATGAAATCATCTTGATTTTTGCCATCATGTTTAATCAGTGTTTCTTTGCAAAATAATCTTTCCAACTCTCGATTTAAATTTTTTCAGGTCTAACTTGGAACTGTTGTATTATTAATGAAACAAGAAATGCCTTAAGATACTTTGATTTTCCCTAAGCTTGTCTCACTAGAAACTATCATTTGCTTAACAAGAGAGTGATGAATTTTTAAATATAGCAAAAGTAAGCAAATTTGTGTAATATAGAGTTAGCACACTAAAAAGTTTCAAAAATCTGGAAAAATTGGAAGACCAGTATGTTTGTACTTTTCTTAGATTAGCAGCTGGACGCATTGCTTTTAAACTTAGAGATACTTCACCTAAAAAAGTGTTTCGGAGTTTAAAAAAAAAAAGTACTGAGCACATTATTGGAAATGTAACACATGTATTTTAAAAATAAGTTTATGCAATGTTTTCTAACATTGAATAGTCTTTAAGTATGGATTTAAGATTCAATCAGGCCGCGCTCAGTGGCTCAGCCTGTAATCCCGCGCCTTGGGAGGCTGAGGTGAGTGGATTGCCTGAGCCCGCGGGTTCGAGACCCGCCTGGGCAACTTGGCGAGACCTCATCTCTACAATAAATCAAAAAATTAACCGGACGTGGTAGCGTGCGCCTGTAGTTCCGGCTACTTGGAAGGCTGAGGTGGAAGGATCGCCGGAGTCCAGCAGGTTGAGACTGCGGTGGCCGGGAGCGGCCACTGCACTCCAGTCTGGATGACAGAGTGAGACTCCAACTCAAAAAAAAAAAAAAAGATTCAATCAGAAAACTATCCACAAGTAGGTGGAACGTTTTTTTCTGAGTTATAATTGACAAATAAAAGCTGTATATATTAAGGTATAAATGACAAATAAAAGTTATATATACAAGGGAGACCCCCCCCAAAAAAACAGAATTCTTTAGGAGAGCAGGTCCCTTATAGTACAGGCTTCCCCCACCAGGTAAGTATTCTAGGACCCCATGAGCATCAGTGCACCAGCTAGCGTTGTTGTGAGAGGCTGTGTTCGGATTCAGTGAATATTTTTTGAAGAGCCTTTCAATGTGTTTGCCTATTTCACGACGGGAGATTTACGAGAGCACCTGCCCACACCACACTAAGTGTTCAGCAGTTTCTGATCAAAACTGGCATGGCTCCCACTCTCCATCCTCCCTATTCACCTGATCTCACCCTGAGTGATTTTTGTTTGTTTGTTTCCCCACTAGAAAAAAAGTCTGATGTCGAAGAGGTGAGACAAAAAACAGCAGACGTTCTCAACGGCATACAAATGGACAAGTTCAAAACCTGTTTTGAGCAGTGGAAAAGGCATCTTGCTAGGGGTATTGCATCAAACGGTGAGTACTTTGAAGGTGACGGAAGTTTAAACTTGTGAGAATAAATACACAATTTTTATAAATAAATACTGTTTTGGGGGGAATATCTCCCCTTGCATTTTGGAGATTACTTTGAATGGGTTAGGCAGATTTTTCTCCACATCTCATTTATCTTATCCCTAGAGAATACTGTCAAAAGTATCAATAACAATATGAGTGTGTGGCTATGAATTCTATTCTCCTTTGAAAGATGACATATTTTGATCTGACATGCAATCGTCTAACACCATGGCCTGTATCTTTCTTCCTTTCTGGCTATAAAATAAGCAACCATTTCAAAGGATACCTGGTAAAACAAAAACATGTTTTTAAAAAACATTTAAATATTTAGCACTGACCCTTTGAAAACATTGTGTTAAATAATAGAAAAATCAATTGTCCATTATTAAAATTTCTTTATTTTTTACAAATTATTTTAAAATATTATTATACTTATTGCCATATTTATTCATTATTAGTATTACAATCTATTTTCACTACTATATAAGTAAACAGAAAAAGTCTCAAATTTTATTTTCGTTTAATGAAAACTACATATATTTATGTAGCAGACAGTAAACAGTTATTAAAATAAAGTTACACTTATTTAACTTGAAAGTTTTGATATAGACATATTTAAATGAAGTAAATGGATGATTAAATAAGATTCCAGCTTGTACAATTGACTTTGCTACCTCGACTCATCAATAACTAAAAACTTTCCGTAGTACCTACATGAAATCAAATCAACAAGCCGGCGACACAATGAAGAAATTTGGTTTAGTATCCTGATTCTTTTTTCTATGGGGAATCAGATGTATCACCTTTTTATGCCATGGAAGTTTTGGTTCTTATCACAAAGTTAGAATCTACTTGGCTGTTTTGGCCACTGTCGGTCACTGTACTCATTTACAAGTGCAGAATTTAAGTCACTTTTCAAATTATTCATAACACAACTGCTTTTCTGGTTAGCCCATCATTTCCAAGACCAGCTGGACTATGGGGCTTGTTATGGACTCAATGTTTGTGTCCCTCCGAAATTTTCAGGTATATCCCTATCCTCCAAAGTGGTGGTGTTAGGAGGTGGGACCTTTGGGAGGTGACTAGGTTTAGAGGAGGTCATCAGGGTGGAATTTCCATAAGGGGATTAGTGTCCTTATTAAAAGAGAAAGAGATGCCAGAGCTCTGTCTCTCTTCATGAGTGTTTACTAGCAAAAAAGAGGCAGTGTACAAGCCAGGAAGTGAGCCCTCACTAGAGCCTGGCCACGCTGGCACCCTGATCTTGGACTTCCAGTCTTCGGAACCAAGAGAAATGTCTGTTGCTTAAGTCAGCACCCAGTCTATGGTATACGGTCTTTTGTTTTAGCAGCTGGAGTAGGCTAAGACAGGACAGCAGGGCTTTAACAGAGAGCCCACTTTGGCAATATTGATAGAGGCTACCATGAGGAGGATTTACCTAGGACAGGGGCATGAACAAGTGCACTCTGGAAATTCATCATTCTGACTTATTTATGGAGAACAGATGGACAGATGGGAGGGAGGAAGTCTTGGAACAGTGGAGGTAGAAGATACTGACGGGGCGGATGAGGGAGAAAGTGGAATCAGAGACAACCCTAGGCTTTCTGGGCTGAACATTAGGAAGCAATTAGTAGCAGTCAGTGACTGAGACAGACAGACGGGACTAGGGAAAGATGAAGGCGAGGCCCTAAGTAATAATAATACTACACTCTACTTGTGCATATACCTTAATCAACAATGCCAAACCAATCTCATCATTTTTTTTACCTTGGATTTTTTTTTTTTTTTTTTTTGAGTTGGAGTCTCACTCCGTTGCCCAAGCTGGAGTGCAGTGGCACACTCACGGCCACCCCAGCATTGACCTGCTGGGCCCGGGTGATCCTTCCGCCTCAGCCTTCCAAGTAGCCAGAACTACAGGCGCACACCACCGCATCTGACCAGTTTGTTTGTTTTTTTATTGTAGAGACAAGGTCTCGCCAAGTTGCCTGGGCTGGTCGCAAACCTGCGGGCTCAGGCATTCCACTCTCCTAGGCCTCCCAAAGTGCTGGGATTATAGGCTGAACACCATGCCAGCCAAAATATTTTTAATGTAAAATACTGAGACCTACACACATAGATTTTTTTTCTTTTTCTAAGAATTTATGTTTCTTCCAAATTATTTCTGATGATCCCAAAGGCTTGAGAATCACAGTTACATCTGTTGCCTAGCCTGCTCTCTTGCAATTAACAAGCGCTTAATTAACATTGATTGCAAGAAGGACCCCTAATCCAAAGGAAGAATGGGATTAGAATCTTGCATTTCAGGCACTGGTAAGTAGGGGAAAACTGTGGAGAGAAGAGGATAGCCCACACAGAAAGTCAGGATGTCTGAGGTCTAGCGCCTGCCCAAACACTAACTGGGCTGATTTTCATTTGCTTCCTCTGTAAAATAAGACAAAATGACCCTTCTAACTCTCAAATTCTGTGTTTTCAAGACATCTTATGGTGACTGTTTGTGACGGATAGTTTTGAAGAGCTATGACTTCTTACTTTTATCAATGCAGCCAGGACAGAAAAGCCTAACTCATCATTAGTATAGAAAGAACACAGCTGAAGACCATAACGGCTGAGATGCATTCTATGTTTCAACTTACAGAGTTCAAAAGATGACCCATGCAAGAGGCATTCGAGTTCTTGCTCCTGTAATGTTCTAGATGTTTGACCATGGTTGAAGAAACAATTTGCATGGCCAGGGTTTGTCACTTCTATGAAAGAAGCTATCTGCTTCTAGATTTCACAGGTCTGTGCCGAAAACCACCTCTAGAACTCGGAAACCCCGAGTAAATTCAAGGTCTGTGTACCTTTGATCCGCTGACTCCAGCCCTAAGAGCACTTAGTCTACTGAGAGCACCCTGGAGTGGAGACAAGCCTTGGCGGAGTCGCACACTGCCACCACCACGCGGGGATAATTTTTCAGGCTGTATTCATCGTTATCCATTTAATGCAGCTTGTGAACTTACTTCATCAAAGATAGCAGGCTAAGTGTGTCTTACATCTCCTGTATTGAAATATACCAGCACTCTGTCCTCTAAAAATCTATAAACTTTGGAAACAGAATGACAAAACAAACTACTGAACCAGGAGGGCGTGGGAGAAGCAGAGTACTCACCAGCCCGTCTCTAATGCTGTGTTCCAAGCCCTGATTTTTTTTTTATTCCTAATTTGCTTCGGGTAAGCTAGGCTTTAAGCACTTTCTCATCTCCTGCAGAATGGAAATATTTACAGCAATGTGTCCAGTCACTACAAAACAATTTAGCTGTCTCCTGGAATTCATTATGATGGGATTTTTACCTGCTCTTGATTAGGCCACAGCCCCTCCCCCACTTTCCAAAACTCTTTTTTTTTTTTTTTTGCCAACAGTCTGATTAATTCAACATGAAGTGCCTGTTCCACAGCTGTGTATTGATTTATGCGTAACCCCGATCTCTTGTTGAAATTATTTGCTCTTACCTGTCCGATCAGAGCAGACCCCGGCCCAGACCCTTTCTCTGCCCTTTCTACCAACACATTGCTAGCATTCCTACAGCTAGAATTTGTCATGCTTCCAAATTGACTCACCCACTCCTAATTATTTAAAAATACTCTGTACTTTGAAACATGACATTTTACTGAATTATGAGCCTTCGAAACAGATGCTAACTAAGAAAACATCTGATATTGAAATACATATTTTTCAATACAGGATTATGATCTTCTGGGAAACAAATTTATAAGGATCATCTGGTTGCAAAATGTGATTTTTAGGTTTGAAACAGCGGAAGCATTTAGCATACTTTTGGTATATGCACTATAAAAATTAACATGAAGAGAGTTCTCAGGACTTTAGGACATGCCACATGTCAGAAAATCAGTCAGGTCTCCATGGTGTCTGAAAAGCTACACTGAAAATGCCCAAATTGTTCATGATAATAAAAGTGACACTGTGGCAGAAATCATTTCAAAATAGTATTTATTACTCTGCACCACTGCTAATCACTGGCAGGTTCACTCTAGCTCTTTAACTCCTAGAATTTTATAAATCACTCAAACTGCTACAGCCATACCAGTTTCTGAGTGATCTCTTCCACGTAGTGTTGCAATTCACAGGTGTCGTTCTTTTTAAATACAGCTTTGAACGTTTTATAAAAGATGATTCAGTGAACTTTGATATCGCTAAGTTAATTTTCACATCATTATAACTAAAAGAAACAAAATGCATTTAGGCATTTTGAAACTATAAATATTATTTTTAAAAGTGTTTTTTATCTCCCAGGGGTGGAGTGAGGGGCTTTCAGGAGTACAGCTAAAGGCAGTCCGTAAGAAGAAGAATCAGATATCAATCCTTGTGCAAATGCTCTTAGGTCACAGAGCCAAGATAAATCTCACAAGACCAAGTCCAAAGGTCACTCTTCTTGTCTAGTGTCTGTCATTGCTTTCTTTGCGAAAAATCACATCGTTATTGTTGATCAAAGACAATTCCATGAAACAATCACTGAAAATCCTAAGTGGACGCCACCTATAATTTTGTGAAAAAAGGGAGGGAGTGCAAGTCTGTTAAAAGGCATACAGATTTCTACTGACTTTTTTAAAAAACAGTCGTTCAAAAAATAAAACAAAAAGATGGACGAATGGGAGGAAGGAAGAAGGGAAGCAAGGTTGTAAGGAAGGAAACATCTAGCTATGGACTCTTTCTAGAACACACACGCACACACACACACACACACACACATTTTGAGTCCTCCACAAATGCTGAGTGCATACCTGACCTCCTGCAGTGGTAAAGACCTCTAAACCTTTGCTATAAAGCAGCCAAAGCCACTTAAGTATCTCCAGCTTATTTCTAAATTGTGTATACCTAGCCGATGTTTTTATACAGCACATCAAGAAGTCTGTAAAATGTGAAAAAAATGAAAAAAGAAAAAAATCTTTTGTCTTCTCCTTTATTAGGAAAAATGATGTATCTACTTTTACAGCATAGATGTATAATCTTCATTTAGAAGCAAATAATACATCTTTAAGGCAAATATTTTATGTGATGATTGCTCTTTGGGCCTACTCCTAATACCACAAAATTTAGTTTTATGTTTCAGTTGACATTTAATAAACATTCAGTTCCTAAACCAAAACATGAAATAAGTCATCTGAAAAATGTGTTTGTTGACAAGTTATGCCTTTAAAAAAAATAATTTAGAGTTAATTAAGCAGTCTGAGCCACTTGTTAAGTAAGACAATCAGAAGTTTTACCTAGGGATGATATAAACTTTATACTGACATTTAATAGGAGAAGTTCTAAAATAATCTTCATATATTACACGCAATTGCACATCATCATTAACGTTCTAAAGCAGAGTTTTCCAGGTTAAATACTATTGTGGAATTGGTTTCCTAGCCTTTCCCCTGCAATCGTTGGTAGCCATTGCCTTGGACAGTCATTGTCTTTCATGAGGTACTTCAAGACTTTTGAAAACGTAGGGGAAAGGTGGAAAAAAAAGAAAATTTATTTAATAAAAACTGTATATAAATTTATAATTTATATAGTATAAACTATATAAAGTGTCACCAACAAACACAAGTTAAAAAGGGTTGCCTTCGGCTTCATGGCATCTAAGAAAACCATCACTACCCAAATGGTTCTCCAGCTAATAAAAGCCACTTTCACACAGTACTCGACTTCAGATTTTTCCTGGGACCTAGGTTTCTATACTTTGGCCCCAAGATAGCAATGTTTTATGAAATATCATATGAAGGGAATAACAACCAGTTTGATTTTTTTTTTTTTTTGGACTCACTCTGTCACCCAGGCTGGAGTGCGGTGGCATGCTCACGGCCATTTCAGTGGCAATCTGCTGGGCTCCAGCGGTCCTTCTGCCTTAGCCTTCCAAGCAGCCTGAACTACAGGTGCATGCTACTGTACCTGGCTAATTTTTTTGATCTATCGTAGAGACAAGGTCTCACCATATTGCCCGGACTGGTCGCGAACCCTTGAGCTCAGGCAATCCTCTCACCTCGGCCTCCCAAAGTGCTGGAATTATAGGCTTGAGCCACTGCACCCAGCCTGAATGTTTTTAAACTATTTTTTTCTGTAAGAAAATGAGATTACCAAATATATAGAAAAGAAGTGTAAATTACCCAGAAATCTTCAAGAAAAAAATTAACATACAGTTAGAAGAGTTATTAACATCAGTAAAACCCAAATTGTTACAACACTCTTTATTGCAATAGCAGAAAGCAATCCTACACTGACCAGGGACATTTTTTTTTTTTTTTTTTTGAGTTGGAGTCTCACTCTGTCGCCCAGACTGGAGTGCAGTGGCCGCTCCCGGCCACCGCAGCCTCGACCTGCTGGGCTCCGGCGATCCTTCCGCCTCAGCCTTCCAAGTAGCAGGAATTACAGGCGCGCGC
>CAUYQG010288040.1:0-11699 GCA_963574415.1 Tarsius wallacei | reverse complement strand
TGAGTCCATTTCTTTTTTTTTTTTTTTTTTTTTTTGAGTTGGAGCCCCACGCGATCGCCCACAATGGAGTGCAGCGGCCGCTCCCGGCCACCGCAGCCTCGACCTGCTGGGCTCTGGCGATCCTTCCGCCTCAGCCTTCCGAGTAGCCAGAATTACAGGCGCGCGCTACCACGCCCGGCTGATTTTTTGATTTATTGTAGAGACGAGGTTTCGCCTGCCCAGGCGGGTCTCAAACCCGCGGGCTCAGGCAATCCACTCACCTCAGCCTCCCAAGGCGCGGGATTACAGGCTGAGCCACCGAGCCCGGCGAGTCCATTTCTTATATCTGCTTTTCACACTAAGAATGGGTCAAAGCTATTGAGGGCCACAAAAAATAATGAAATGATGCCTTGAAAGCTAGTCCTTTCACTTCTCAAAATAAGATATACAGGCAGCCAACAGACACGTGAAAAAGTGCTCAGTCTCACTTATCATCAGAGAAATGCAAATCAAAACCACATTGAGATACCATCTAACTCCAGTAAGAATGGCCATCATTAATAAAACAAACAACAACAGATACTGGCAAGGACAAGGGAAAAAAGGAATGCTTCTACACTGCTGGTGGGAATGCAAACTAGCGCAACCTCTTTGGAAGACAGTGTGTCAATTTCTGAAAGAACTAGAAATGGATCTTCCATGTGACCCAGCAATCCCCCTATGGGGAATATACCCAGAGGAACTCAAATCATTCTACAAAAAAGATACCTGCACACACGTTTGTTGCAGCTCTATTCCCAATAACAAAAACATGGACCCAACCATGCTGCCCATCGAAGCTGGGCTGGATAAAAAAAATGTGGTACATATACACAATGGAATATTATGCAGTCATAAAGAAGAACAAACATATGGACTTCACAGCAACTTGGATGGATTTAGAGACTATCATACTCAGTGATCTATCACAGAAACAAAGAACAGAGCACCATATGTTCTCTCTCATCAGCAAACCTTGAACAATTATAATAGTATAAGAAAGAGATTGGCAGTAGTGGGAAACTGCCAGGCAGGGGAGGGTGGCAGTTGAAGGAAACTGCCAGGGGACGGAGGAGCACACCACATCAACAAAGGTACCTGCATAATGAGCATTCGTATAACTAACCCTGAATTGTACCCCACATCTTTAAAATAAAATTTAAAAAATTTTTAAAAAGAAAGTCAGCCGGGCTCAGTGGCTCAGCCTGTAATTCCGCGCCTTGGGAGGCTGAGGTGAGTGGATTGCCTGAGCCCGCGGGTTCAAGACCCGCCTGGGCAGGCGAAACCTCATCTCTACAATAAATCAAAAAAATTAGCCGGACGTAGTAGCGCACGCCTGTAGTTCCGGCTACTCGGAAAGCTGAGGAGGAAGGATCGCCAGAGCCCAGCAGGTCGAGGCTGCGGTGGCCGGGAGCGGCCACTGCACTCCAGTCTGGGCAACGGAATGAGACTCCAACTCAAAAAAAAAAAAAAGAAAGTCCTTTGGTTTTCAAAGACAATTTAGTGCAACACAAGAGGTACCTATGGAATAGCATTCCAGTAGCTTGCAAGAGACAGTGGGCTTCCAAAGACATGGAATGCTCACCAAGATCCAGTCCTGGGCTCAATGTGCCAAGCTATTATCCAAATGGATTTCATGGTTCAAAGTTGAATGATGTATCTTGAAAAAGCTAGCCTTCTTTAGGGAAAAGTGACAAAAATCTCAGAAACTTGAAACAGTGTAAGTTGTAAGTGGTTCTTCAGAGTAGGGGTGTGAGAGGTTCCCGCAAGAGATGAGACAGAGAAGTTAATGCAGAGAACGGTAATAAAGGAGGGTCAGCAGGATAGAACATTGCTGAGCTGTAGCGGGCATTGGTACAATAAAGAATGAGAACATAAATGCTTAGACACTGACCTTGAATGTATGACTGGATAGAATAGCTGATTGTTTGGAATTTTAATGGAAACTGTGATGCCGAATGATATTTTCAACCTTTTCTGATACTGTTGTTTGAATTAGTGGGGAGACAGTCCCTGTTTGGCACATCCCATCTATTTCTGCCTGGATGCTAAAGATGCTGCTTCCAGATACCATTCAACAGACACACGTGCACATGTGCACACACACACAGTTGTCATGACAATAGAGGCATGGACCTTGAGACTATGTCGGAATGGAGCCAGTAATTCAGATACTTTGGTAAGAAAAAAAATTTTATTTTAGTAAAGAGGAAGGAACTTGTTTGTCTACCAAGCGATAGCAAAAACCCGTCTGTCTACCCTGCAAACAATTGTCCTGCTTAACTAAGTGCTGAATCCTGGGATCTTGGAATACTAAAATAAAGCATTAATTATTTCTCAAAAGAGCTGTCTGAATGGGATTCACCCAATTCTTCTAGGTTGTAACACACCAGGGGTTATAGGATCTAGACCACAGTAAAAATAACTGCCAAGGCAGTTTAGCTCAATGTTCTGGTATCTGGGAAACATTTTGAACCTTTTAAGGACCACAAATGTCAAGCTGCCACTTGTTTTTTTTTAATGGCAAACATTCTGAAGCTCAATTTGAATTTGACTGTTTGGGGGTCGAATAACTCACTTAGATAGCAACATATCTGAATCAGAACCCAAACAGTCAAAAAGAGTAAGACACTGCTAACAAAGGTGCCTAATTTACAATCACAAAGAAACAGTTCAGTTCAACAAAGATTAAAAAACAAAATTTCTGAGCTTCATGAAAGGCAAAGCACTTAAACACCCTGAAAGTAAAGAGGAAAATATTACAGGTTAAAAAAATTTTTTTCAGCAAAAGTATGGGATGGTTTGACTGTCACCCTGTTTGGTGGAGCTGTCCTATAGAAGATCAATGGAAAATAAGGCTGTATAGGTAAAGAAGTAACCTTGCCCAAAAAGAAGTTTGGCCTTCGCTCTCAGGTGCTAGGAGTTGCTCCCTAGGCCCCTAGAACACCCTGTCCAGTAGGAAAGCCTTTTTTCCTGGAGGGTTTTGGCTACTGACAGTCTAGTCAGGGTCCTTTGGGCAATGCAATATCAGTTATGACTCCAGAAGAACTAAAGGTACTAGCCTGATCTCCAATCTTTAAAGAACAGCTGGAAACTAAAGGTCAGCCAAGCAGGTAGGAAACGATCAAATCCCAATAAAAACTTTAAACACCAAAGGCTTAGGTGATCTCTCATGGGTAGCAATACACACGTGTCTTGTCACACGTGGTGACCAGGAAGAAGTAGTGCTGTCCGTGACTGCACAGGGAGAGGATGACTGGCAACTCTGCACTTGGACCCCTTGTGGACTCTGCCCCACTTTTCCTGGCCCCATGTGTTTCTTCCCTTGACTAATTTTCACTTGTATCCTTTTGCTATAATAAAAACTATAACAATACTTATAGCACTTTCTTGGGTTCTGTGAGTCATTCCAATGAATTATTGAACCTGAAAGTGATTGTGGGTTGTCGGGAGCGGATGTGATGTGGGGAGCAGACGAGCACTGTCACTGTAGCAGGCCTTGAGTACAGGCCCCAAGCGAACGCAAGGTCTCGCTTAATGGCCCCAAGCTCATAGGCAAGGTCTTGCTTGGTAACTGCATCCTAGCCAAAGGCAAAGGATGCAGTCTGCTACACGAAAGAGTGTCTCAGATGCCCACACATCCAGGTACACATAGCATAAATAAAGCCTTAGCCACAACAAGATAACTGCAAAACAACCCGCCTTTAGGTAGCAACAAAATTTCTTTATGGTTCCTTTACAGACCTTGAATTCCTTCCAACTTTCTTTGTGCTTGATTATAAAATAAACATGCCGAGCTAGTTCGGGGTCACTTCTCCTCCATCAGAGGAAAGTGTCCCACCTGGAGCAACTTTTCTTTATGTCTTTGTTTCTGTGTCTTTCTTTTTTTTTAAATATTTATTTATTTATTTTAATAAATACATATTTTTTATTTTAAAATTGTGGGGTACAGTTAAGGGTTAGGAATACAAATATGCATTGTGCAGGTACCCTTGTTGATGAGGTGACAGATTCTTAATCTCTCGCCGCTCTCTCTCGGGACCCTCAAAGCAACCGCGCGGGCCGTGGCAGTGGGAGGCCTCAAATTTGTAGCCAGCTGGTCTGAAATGTGAATGGTCCTGAGAATCACCAAACTTGCAGCTGACATCAGAAGCAAGGAGAGTCATGTGGGGACTGTTTCTTCAAACTGTACAGTTGTCTAGACTCATTGCAAAGGCCGAAGAAGTCAGTCATGTGGGGCATGGAATACAAGCCTGAAGAACTTGAACATGATGCTACAGACAACTAAGTTCTTGAGCAAGAGAACAAGATAAGCAAAGTATAGTTTCACCCCAAAATACTACAAGAGACAGGAGACAAGGGGATTATTTTTTGTCCAGATGTAGGAAGATGAAGGTCTGAACCAGGACTGAGGCAGGAAAGGAAAGGTTGTGTGAACCCATGCCAAGCATCATAAGTGCTTCATATACTCTGAATCCTCAAAACAATCTTGTATGGTAGGCAACATTACCATCCTCATTTTACAGATGAAAAAACTGAAGCACAGAGAGATTAACTAATTTGCCCAAAATCACCCAGCAGGAAAATAGCAGAGCTGAGATTTGAACCCAGCTAGAATCAGCTACCAAACCTGACTCATAGCCGTTCTGCCACACAAGCTCCATCACATGTAAGACATTGTGGCAAAAGGATCAACAGTATTTTCTGATCATATGGGCTTAAGAGGAAAAAGTCAGGAAAAATAAAGGACAACTCCAGCGTTTTGCTTACTGATAAAGAGAAAGATTTGGATTCCTTTACTGCCCAGCTCTTCTATTTCACCATGAGCAAAAAGGGACCTGAGCCCAGGAGGTCTGGGTCATAGGCCACTAACAAGGGGAATTTTGACTAAGTCACTTAACTTTCCCAGGCCTAAGGTTCCTCTTCATTGGAGTAAACACCTAAATTCCCAGCAAGCGCAAGAAGCAACATAATAAGTGATCAGCAGCATGATCTCTTTAACTCATACAGGCTTGGGTCCTAGCTCTGCACTTACTGCTAAGTGACCTCAAGCAAGTAACTGAGCCTTGGCATTCCCACCTGGGAAATGGAGATAATAATATCTGGGTCAAAGAAATGTTGTAAGGATATTTACTATAATCAAATAATCTATGGCAAGTCCTTAGCACAATGCCTAACATATCACTAAGCATTGGACACATGGTGGTTTTATTGTTAGTTCTCATGCTATGAGATAATACAGGACTGGTTAGTCCTGAAACCACCACTGCAGATCACTCCATTGTTCAAACTCAGAGGTGAACAATTAATTTATCAATCCTTATTCATAAAGATATGAGAGAAATTGACATGTTGTAGCTATCTTTGATGCTGGTATACCATTCTGTTATTCTACTGTGTGACATTGTTGTCCAGTGCTGTGGTGACACATACAGTAAGCATAAAAGTTCAGTGACACATAAAATTGTGCAGCAACAATAAAACAGAAAACATTAAAGAATGAAGATTCAGCATCACATCAGACTTTGACCAAAACACAAGTTAATCAGCACATCAATAAAACATAACAAAGCTGACCTTTAGTTACAATCAAGTGCTAGAAGCCTAAGTACTTAGTCCATTTTTTAATCAACTCCAAGCTAAATTTACTTCAAATTTAGTCAAGGGATTATTTCAATTTTCTTTTTTCCCCCCTTTGACAGTGGCTGTCAGAGATGGTGTTATGTTATAACATAACATAATTATAGACATAGTTAGTTATAACAAAGATAGTGAGTGTTTTGACCCTCACCCACATTTCTGTATAATGAGCTTACCTTTGGTGAACAAAGGAAAATCCTTTATATCTGGGGATTATTGAAAATCAGAACCCCTGTGTACTGTGTATTTAGTGCCCTATATTTACCCATTAGTTGTAAGATATGTTCAAAGTTATTGTCTTTTTTGGGGAGAACTGTTGGGTCTAAACACCTGTTCAATGATTCTGAATGAGTTCAATGATTCTGACTGATTCTCTTTAGAAGAAAAGCCCGGAAGCAAAAGTGAAATGCCAAGCAAATTGGTTTACTCCATAGTTATGCATGATGTAGCAGCTTTAATTTAATGATACAGTGTTTTCTGGTAATGAAAGGAAATGCAAGGAATTGTATGAGCACAACCGTTTAATCAATGTTAACCTCATAATGAAATATATTTCAGTAATGAAGGAAAGATAAGGAACTGTGTGAGTTGCAGGGACTCACGTGGTGGCCTTTATGAGCTGCAGATCATGAAAGTATAAGGAGAGAAGCATCACTTTCTTCTTCAACATAGTTATTGGTCTCAGTCCTCTAGTAATTACTAGACTGTAAGTTCCCTGAGGGAAGAGAGCTCCTCAATCTCATTCAGCCTTATAACCTCTGGGCCTCTGATGCTAACACAGTGCCCAGCACAGACAGGGTTCTCAATAACTATGTATTGAGAAAATGAATTGTAAATATTTTCTAAGTCTATTTTCAGTTTGCCTGATGGCTAACGAAATACTTCATTTTTCCCTTCTCAACTTACACAGTTAAAAATGAAATTAGAAATTGTAATGATTATGATAAATTGGTACAGAGACCCACTATTGTCTGTCCATATTACCACCACTTTCCTGAGAGTTAACAAAAGGGGCACTGCCCTTATCTCCTATGCATTCCCTACTAACTTCAAAGAATCCGTAACTTCCCTGCAGACCATGTCCAATTAACTGAGAGAAATAAATTCCCATTTACTCCCTTTTCTTAGTGGTCATAGTTTTGAATAATATAGCATCAAGATAATCATAAGTCTTGTGATTTGTATAACTTTTGCATCAATATAGTCACATAACTTTTGTATCAATGTAATCGTAAGTCTTATGATTTATATAACTTTCATGTATAACAACGTGTAGTAATGAATGATGTCTTAGGCCTTGTTAACTCCCTTCATTCTATGGCAAGCTTGATTAGTGCTTCTGCCTGGTGTTACTGATAAAAAGCTGTAAGATTCCTCTGGTAACTCACTCTAGGAAATGCAGACCATAAATGTCATTATTGACAAAATGCAGCTGTGAGTTAAGTTCTACACAATGCTCTGCTAGTTAGGTAGTCAATGTAAAGGTACCAACGACCCTGAACTTATAAAAATGAACTGTAAAACTTGAAGAATGAGCAGAACACTTTTAGAAAGGCCAGGAGCCAGGCTCCGCTCCCTGGATTTCAATTCAGAGATAAACTTCTTTCTGCCAGTTTCCTGCCTCTCGATTTATGGCGTCGAAGGTTAGCAGCCAAGCATTACTCAGACCGTAACAATATCATAATGTTATCTAATTATTTTTCAGTATTTGCTGTCTCGCCTTTCAAGATTTACCTCTTTCCCTCACCGGCCATGGAGAGAAAGAAAATACCAATACGAATGAAAGGTTTGGAGGTCACTGAGCTAAGTACCTGAGAGTCTGACCACAAAAATAAAAGTATAAAACCAGCTTGTTTCCCTTATTATTGAATCAAGATGACTCTCAAGTCAAATCATAGCCATTACCTGGGTGCCAACTCTGAGAAGAACGATAGCATAATGAAGGCTACTAGATTTGCTTTCTAGGAGCTTACAACTTATAAAAGTTAGAATATTCACCTAAATGGTCAGTCTCTATTACTTCCCAGCTTTGCTCCCACCAAAAATTAACATGATTCCATAACTAAGGGAATACTCATTCATCAGTAGCCAGCCACTCGCGTCTCCCATTGTCTCCACTTTGCAGACATCCTAGTGATCTCTAATGTTGTCAAAGGTGGTGTACAGCTTGTTCAGAAAGTCCACTACCTAATACAGTGTGCTGGTGCTGGAAAGCTGCGTGAAGCCCACAATGTCACTGGAAAGGGGCAATGAGGTAGAAAAATGTGAAACCAGGCAAAATAACTGGCAAGACCTAATTAAGCAATGGTACCTCCTTGTTCAGCACAATTTTTTGAAGCTCTCAGAAATCTGAGCCAAGGAGACCAGAAAGTACAGGCCAGTTGATTGCTTTAGAAAATATTCTTTGTTGTTAGCAACATGTTTGGTTAGGGTTTTTGTCTGTTTTCGTTTAGTTTGATTTGGTTTAGGTGTATGGGTGCTAGTTAGTTTCGTTTTGTTTAGCTTCATTTTAAACTGTGTTGGCATATTCAAAGCTAGGGCAGCTTGTCTGATGAAAGCTCCATCCCCTAACATCTGGACTCTCCCCATTTCTGTCGATCAAAGTGAGTGGGTTTATGTAACAAGAGATTTACGTAGATTGAGACAGCTGTGCAAACTCATTTAGAAAAGCCCCAGGTCGAGGTTAATTTGTTTGCCAGTTATCCTGATTCCTACCTACATTCTAGATTTTTTATTTCTTGGCTGTTAGTGGTGCCTTCACTTCTTCAGATAAATTACTTTGAGTTTACACTGGATTCTATCGGAAAGAGGCTCATCTGACTTTTTACCCCCTAAAAGAAAGTCTCCATCAGTGACATGGCATGGCTCTGAGCCTGTCTTTAAACCCTATGCCTCAGTTTTTTCATCTGTAAAACAGGAACGGTCCTTTGACACCCCACCCCACCCCCGGCCCCACCCCCAGTTAGGGTCTGGCTGCTTTTAGTACCTACAGCAAACTGCAAATCATTTGAAATTTTTCAACCTCGCAGTTTATAACTTCAATTTATAGGTTTTTCTCTGAACTTTCCAAACCATGCCCCAGGCAAGGCGACCTTGGTTCTGCCTCATTGCAGATGGGGCCACTGTATGCTTTGTTACGGAAGGGAAGAACTATAATGGCCTACTTACTTCAGATTTTAAAACACATTCTCTGAGATGAAGAAGTACCATTCCAAAGCAATTTCCTGCTGTTTTTGCTAACCTGGGTGCCTTTTAACTCTAAGAAATTTACTTAAGCCAAAAATAATAATAAAGTGGTGCAAGTGGAGGGACTTAACCAAATCACGCCAACATATTTTATTAACAACATTGCCTAAGTAAGTGGTAAGCTGCTGCCACGTGACTCAAATGCCTGCATTTTCTTCCTTTGCAGATTTTAATTACTCTCCACCTACTGACAGTCACACACAAATTGTATAATACTGTAGATTTCTCCATCTTTCTGCCTTTTGAGTTGAAATTCTAGCTCCAGTTATGTTAATTTACCTGAAAGAGATGGATGCACTCAGGTAACCCTGAGCTTGGCAAGGTCAGCCTTGTCTTAGGTCATCAGCAAATTTTTTCAGTAACATGCCTGTTTTCGAGTATAAATTAGAACAGTTAATTATCCTTATACACCCACACATAAAGGACACAATGGGCTCAGTTTCATGTCTGCAACATCATTTGTCATTACTGGCACTCTCAATTGTTCTGTCCTGCGTAAATGGTAAATAGGGTATTGTTTGCATTGTTGCCTGACCATAATGGATTTGTACCAAGTCAAATGCATTTGCTAACTAAGGCTCCCCTGAGTCAACTGTTGAGATGGGGTCAGGGGTGCCACCAGGAGTGGAGAAACACATTCTCTGAGATGAAAAAGAGAGTCAATTGGAGAAGGTCTGCCTGTGACCTCACTAGCACCAGTCCTTACTGACTTAGCACTTTGGTTGTTGAGATGAATATCTCCCCTAACTTGAGACACTTATGGGAACCAGGACCTCTCAGGGTGAATTAAGTAGGCCCAGCTTTTACCCTGCGGGGATTTGCAATTTAGTGAGTGTGAGCAGTAGCAGCGTTGCTAGTTCAGACAGCCCCTAAGTTTTGCATTTTGGGGAGATGTGGGGCCTTTTTTGTTCCCAAGAGGTTGCTATTCCCTTCTTCATAGAGTTTTTTCCTAAACACAAGGCAATGCATGAAGTGTTACCACGTCCTCCTCTAGTCTTGGGGAGTAAAAATCTAAAGTTATTTGAATCTTTAGACTGTTGGAAGAAGCAAATCAACTAAGATCACCATTCTGTCTACAGGGTAAAAACAATCAGGGTGATTTACTGGGCAAATTTAGCACTCATTTCACTTGCAGGAAGCTTAGGACCCCCCTGGAGGGATAAAAGATGAATATTTATTGGAGTCTAATAATAGTGGAAAATCAGATTTCGTATTTTTTCAGTGAAAGAAATAGGGTGATATTTTTATATTTCCCACAGGAATTTCTGTCTCAATAGCCATTTTTGATATACATATTCATATTCTACCCTAGCAATACTATATGCTAAATACTCATAAATGCAGCATGATCTGGCTATATTGCTGTTTCTTGTATTCATTGTTAATTGAGGAATACAAAATGCTGTCAGGTTTCCAATCGATATTTACAGAGCACCTACCATGTTTCAGGCACTGGGCTAGGCACCGAGGGACATAAAAATAAATAAAATTCAATGAACCCACACAACAAGCACATAATCCTGCTAGATAAACAGAAATGTATACAATTAATCACATATGTGTGCTAGTTGAATATAAAAGTCAGGTTTGCTATGGCCAGGAGAAGGTTTAAAGAGTTGCACAGGAAGTATTGACATGTTTCTGCCCAAAAGGGGATAACTTTCATTTCAGATAGATTTGGAAAGTTACTCACCCCACCAAAAGAAGAAGATTAACTCCTCTATGTCTATAGAATAGGACAGACAAGGACCCCAAAGATGTAAGAAAATGGACCACTTGGATTAGCTTGGTTCCCGCCTTTGAGAATATGGAGGAAAACATGTACTCTCACCTAGAAAATGCACATATATACACAGTCTTGCGTGTAATTTCAGGGATTCATGAAACTTATACATGGGCTGTGTACAACACCAAATTTAGATAAGCAGATGAAAGCGCCAACAATGACATTCTAGTAAACATCGATATTTAAAGGTTTTTTAAAAAGCATGTAGGGGAAGTCAGAGAAGAGTCACTGAAAGGAACTGTGGCATCATCAGAATTCAGTTGGATTGTGGGACAACTCTCTAGGTTATCAGTCACCACTGGTTGATAAAATATCTACACATGCAACAAGACGGAGAAAATTGTGGTGACCAGAACTCCTCTAGAGGGCTTACCACATGTGACAGAAATAGAATTCTTAGGTAGCCCATTTGGGAACAGAAATGACAGCTCTGAAGGACACAGATAGTCTCCATACTGCCTTCCTAGGAAGGCAGGTCAGAGGAACTACTTGGCTTTTGTTTTGCTGAGTAGACTTTGTGAGTCTGGGGCCAAAGATGAACTTCTTGGAGCAGGGCTGAAATAGTGGAGGCTGGGAGGCTTTTATGCCTTCAAACCTACATAGTCAAGGTTCATCCCCTCCTCTCCATCATCATCACCAGGAGGTACTTTCCTCATTTGGCTTTGGGGACACCACCTCACTTTGATTCCTGCTACCCCATCACAGTCCCTCATGCTGGCTTGTCTTCTCCCTCTCTCTCCCCATGTCAACACTAAGGGACCAGAGAGCTCAGCATGCAACTCTCTCCTCTTTAGTATCAATGCTCACTGTCCTAGGAGAGCTCATGCAGTCTCATGGTTTAAATATATAATCTGGCCGGGCTCGGTGGCTCAGCCTGTAATCCCTCACTTGGGGAGGCTGAGGTGAGTGGATTGCCTGAGACTGCAGGTTCGAGACCCACCTGGGCAACTTGGCGAGACCTCATCTCTACAATAAATCAAAAATTAGCCGGGCGTGGTAGCGCGCGCCT
>CAUYQG010288028.1:0-33103 GCA_963574415.1 Tarsius wallacei | reverse complement strand
AAAAAAAAAAAAAAAAAAAAAAAAAAATCTCTCATTCATTTACAAATTTGTTTTTAAATCAATTAATAAGCTGACCATTGGGATTCAAGAGATAAATAAGATGTAATCCTGCCTCCAAAAACTTTTGGTCTACTGGGAAATATAAACAAACACAGAGAAATGCAATCTTAATTCTCATACTGTGCTTAGCATCAGGGCTTTACCTCATATAAAAGTTTTAAAATCTAGAGTAATATTTTTCATGAATAAATTGGCATTATTTTTATTTTAATCTTTTTGTGAGAAATTCTTTTGTAAAGAAGAATCATGCGTGTAATCCCAGCACTTTGGGAGGCCAAGGCAAGAAGATTGCCTGAGACAAGGGGTTTGAGAGCAGTCTGGTCAACTTGGTGAGACCTCATCTCTACAATAAATCAAAAAATTAGCTGGATGTGGTGGCTTGTGCCTGTAGTTCCAACTACTTGGAAGGCTGAGATGGAAAGATCATCTAAGTCCAGCAGGTTGAAGCTGTGGTGACTGTGAATGTGCCTGCACTCCAGCCTGGGTAACAGAATGAGACTCTAACTCCAAAAAAAAAAGAATAATCACTACCAAGTTCCTCATAGACTATTACACCTGAATGGGCACTCAGGCATTGTCTCATCCAGTTATCTTATAGCGCTAACAAATTTAAAACCCCAAAATAATGTCTTAATAGTAATTATGATATCTATTATTTATTTGATGCTATTATCCACCAGATGCTGAGCTAAGCGCTTTGCATGCATTATTACATGTAATATTTACAACAACTTCATGAGTTGGATACTATTATTATCTCACTTTCAGAGATGAAGAAAACTGAGTCTCAGGGAGTACTTTGCTCAAGGTCACACAGTATAAGTGACGGAGCTTCAGGTTAAGTCAAGGCCTGTTTTATTTATAAAGCCCAGACTCTTTGCAAATGGACATGGTGCACTTGCCTGGAGTGTTCCATTAATGAGTGACAGATTGGGATCTGAAACCTGTTTTCTGATTCCTAATCCAATGCTTTTTCCACATTTGCTAAATTTTTATTTTCATGATGTTTTCTATGGTGGTTTTGTTTTTTTTGTTATATTGACATGCATAGAGTTACCAAATCCTACATGATGACAACTATATTAGTAGTTCTATTATGGACATCCTTTCTCATCCATTTTTCAATGGTTTAGGAATAGGAAAAAAAATGAGATGGAGTCATATTTTTGTAGCTATTTCAATACCCTGTTTCGTTTGTGTGCCATAAAACCCACATTCTGTAGGAGAGCAAGACATCTTAAGCTGTTCAATAGTACAAGAGCAGTGAGGCAGCTCTACCACATCAATGTGTATTGTACTGTTTATACATAAACATGTACTGTAATCATGGAACAGCTTACCATAGCCAGAGAAAGTGATCATAAAAGTTTTTCCTTTTCTTGCATCACATTCAAAAAAATCGTTTACTCTTCCTAATGACAGAACAATCTGTGTATTTTTGTAGTCACAGTAAGTAGCTGTAGAAAGCATTGTGATAACATCAATAGAAGCACAGTATGGTAATGTAAAATTAATGAGCGAGATGGCAATCTCCTTTTTAGGCAAATCGTGCTTTGTAATGCAGCACGCCCTCTCAATTAGTCTGTTCTCAGGAGCCTGAGAATGTGGGTATTGTGGTGTAGTGTGCATTCGAAGATGTGGGAGAAACTAAGGAAGATGGCTGCAACTGATAGACAATGTACAGTGACAGCAGATGGGGTGGAAAGATCTGCACATTGACAAAATACACAATCACTCTTTTTGAATCTATTTGTTGATGTTCTCATAATGTTCAGTGACATGGGTGAAACTTAACTGACTTGTATTCAACAAGATAGATAGAAAGATAGATAGATAGATAGATAGAGATAAATAAATAGGTAAGCAAACATGTAAGTGAAAACCATCATTGTGCCTCCCAGGTCTTTCTGCTTTCCAAAGTGGTGTACCTTTGATGATTAGTAAGGCCAGCAAAACTCGTACACATCTAGCCTTGCTTACCACGGTGATGATCACTTGAGATTTAGATTTCCCTGCCTGGTGTGGATTGAAAGATCCAAATCGCTTATTAAATCCTGAACCGGAATCTTAACTAAAAGGGCTATCTTGTGCATTAAGACTCACTGTTCCAGAATAGTTGAACTGCAGGAAATCAAAGATCAGGAGGGATCTTTGGAAAGCAAATTTTTGATAAACTGTACAAATTGTATGATGCCTCGGTCATTCAGGAGGTATGGTCTGATCGGAGCACGTAGAGAAGTGTGGTATGTGACTCAATTCAGATTTGGTACAGTCCCAAAGAAAACACTGCTCTGTAGGGCTTGTCTTAATTACTACTTAACATTCTTCTCTAAATTATAGTTTCTTTTAATGTGCTTGTGGACCGATAAAGATGTTAAAAATTGTTAGTGAGTGTCGTCAACTAACTTTAAAACGTTTATTGTCTTTTAAATTTTTATATGCCAGTTGTAAACAATGGAGAAACTGTGTATGCATAAATACAGTAGACAATTATTTGAAATCTTGCTGCCCAGAGAAAAGCACTCTTGCTATTTTGGTACATAAATCTCCTACGCATTTAACAAGGCATTTATATCCATGATAATGAAGGGTTTTCTTCCATCTTTTGTATACTCAATCCTCTGACCCAAACAAGTGCCACGTCATTACATGACAAAAAGTCGTTACATGACAAAAAGTAAGTATTGGTAGGACTGAGAGAAATAAGACAGTAACCCTTAGCACAGTGGAGTTATGCTAAAAGATGGTCCACTTTGTACAGAAGTCTTTTTTTCTTGCAAATATTTCACCCCAAGGCTTGATTAAGATAGGGAAAACCAAGAGGATAGAGGAATCTGAGGGGCAGGGTTTGAAGTGAACTAGAAAGTCATGCTGGGTATGATGGGAGAAGAGAAAGACTCCCTTGTCCATAGGGACTGGGAGGTAGTTATGGACAATTAAGCACTCTTGCCTGGGCACGGGGCTCATTCCTGTAATCCTAGTATTTTGAGAGACCAAGGCTAGAGGATTGCTTCAGCCTAGGAGTTCAAGACCAGCTTAGGCAGCATAGGGAGACCTCATTTCTTAAAAAAAAAAATTAGTTATGCATGGTGGCACATACCTTTAGTCCCAGCTACCCAGGAGGCTGAGATGGAAGGATCACCTGAGCCCGGGAGGTCAAGTTTGTGGTGAGTCATAAGCATGCCACTGTGCTCCAGCCTGAATGAAAAAGTGAGACCCCGACTCAAAAAAAAAAAAAAAAAAAAAAAGGAACTCTCTGATATCTACTGTGTATCTGAAAAACTAATCATCAGACTTTTCTTTGAATGGGCTATGCCTTCAGTTTATCCAAATGTTAAGGGCTTAGCAAGGGAATACATATGTATTGTTTACAAAGTTAATCTAGTAATCAAAAAGCTGTTCACCCAGTGCTTACTCTGTGAATCACAGGTTTGTCACTGATACACTGACAAGATCCCTGCATGCATGGAACTTATGGAACTTCCCATCAAGTGATTGATTCTATAGAGAGAGGAGAACAGAGTCAGCAGGATGCATTACTGGCTACTTGAGATCATGCTCTATACACAGTTATGTACTCAGTTTTCCTTAATTTAGCATAACATCATGAACATTTTCTCTTGTTTTAACAAGCTCTTCATGAGCACTACTTTAGATAATGCATAATGCTCTGTTTTATGGATGCTTCATCAGTCACACAACCATATCCTAAACGTCAAACCATGGGGTTGCTTCCAATTATTTTTATATTGTTTTGTTATGATAACTAATTTCTCATGAGTAATATTTCTGTTGACTTCTTGGGCACATTTTGAATCATTTTAGCTCTAAAAGTTAGATTATTGGGTCAAAGAAAATGAACTTTTTTAAGGTTTCTGGTACACATTTGCCAGATGTCTTTCCTGAGGGATTGCACCAAGGCCAAAGTGTGTTCTTTGCAGCAGTATTCAGAATGACTCATGTGGTTCTCAGTGAAAAGTTAGTGTATCCACTGGCAGAGATCTTTCAGTTAACTCACACACAATGTTTCTTCCCTGGGGTGTAAGGACATCTCTTCACCTCCTCCTTGAGCACCCTTTTAGTACTGCTCTAGAACTGAACATGTAGAGGTCATTGTGGTGACTTTTCAGGTCAAAGGAGGTATGCTTCAATGGCGAATCGATGTCTTCATGGAAAACTACTGGTGTTTTTTGGTTCAAAAAAGAAAAAAATATTAAAAGAATGCCTTTTCTGGAAATACCACTCAATATGATATTTTAAAATTTTAAATATTAAAATGCAATTCATCCAATGTTACAATTATATTAACATAATTTAATATTGGATGATTTAGAAGGTACCTATTGAAACAGTCTCCTGTTCTCGTAGGCCTTAGACATGTTAGTCACTCTACCTGCAACAGCTTCCTTTCATTTGACAAAATCCTACTCTTTTCCCAAGGTCCAGTTCTGTGTGCTCTCTTAGGGAAAGCAGTCTAACCTCTTCTTACTCTTTCCCTCATTCTCTCCCTGGCAGAGTTTGGGGCTACCTCCTCTGTGTATTTCTAACACACCTAGAATATACCTCTAAAAAACCATCTACCTCATGTTAAATGCTAATTTACATGTCTATTTCTTAGCCTAGAAGAAGAGTTCCTTTAGGGCTATATCTTGTTCATCTTTTTATTTCTAAAGTGTGACAGTGTCTGGCAGTTGTCAATGGCTTGAACAAATAACTAGCCTTGTACTGTAGACAATGGAAATGTCTGAACTTGGCTAAATTACTGCTGGGTGGTACTACCCAGCCTCTTGTTCTGAAAACTTAAGTAATATCCTTGGTTTCTCTGTCATTTAGGTCATGAACACACAGAAACATTTTGGCATTTTGTACATACCAACTTTGATGCCAGATAGATGAGTCTTTAGCCATCAGTAGTGTCTAATAAAATCTCCTTTCAAATTGATATTAACATATTAGATAAATTTCCATGGTTTTAAAACAGGAGACTCATAATTTCTCAGTTGAGTAGCTACCACTCTTTATCAGTATATTAGGGCAAATAGAGTAAATCTTTTGAGAGTGGTGAAATCTTCCTGAAGCATTTGTTACAGTTGATGGTAGAGATTTTGTTTCATTTATATCTTATGTGTTGTATGAAATGTTTATCTTAGATTTAAGTTGGTATTTTAAACTTTGGAGTCATATAATAATTTCATTCCAGCATAGTTTCTTAATTATACCTAGCAATAATAGAGTATACACACGTAGCTACCTTGGTAACTCTAGGTAATTGTGAATGAATTTATCTGAGCTAAACCTTGCTTTCAAGTTTGGCATCACCCACCCTAACTAAGTACTTTACTTTAAAAAAAAATTGTGCACTCACCATTGATAGCAGTTACTATTAATTATAGTTTGGTTTGTCATTCTTTGTTTTATGTATAGACATTTTTTGAAACCAAAATACTTGCCTCCCTTAAGGAATATTGAGAGAGCAAAATTTATGGCAATTTGAGAAAGAATAGTTTATTAGCAAGAGTTGTTGCTAGGAAAGATTTATTCATTCATTTATTTAGCTAGCCAATGAAAACTTTAAATTTAAATGCCTACTGGATGTGAAATACTGCATTTAATACTGTGATGTACACACACACAAAATTAGTCAGTGCTCCAGGAAGTGAGTTAGTGGAAAATCCATGATACGTGCAAAGATTACAACACAAATATGGCAATTATAATACTTTGTGTATGAGACATCATCAGACACTTGATATACAATCTTAGAGAATAAACAAAGAGGAAGAAATCATTTTTAATTGAAATTGAAGAAGTTTAGACAATAAGGACATATTTGATTGATTCTTTAAGAATGGATAAAGTCTTGATAACTAGAGTTAGCAGGAGGTCTTCAGTTCAGAGAAATGGAGGGTGGCCAAATTAAAGATTGAATAAAATACCATGGTGGTGAGGGACCATAATAGAGATTTGACTAGGCAGACAAGAGTTTGTTGAAGAGCAGTTGAAGATATTTTGAAGAGCTTTAACTACAAGACTTAAGATTTTGGACTCAATTCAATAGGAAAAAGGAAGTCATCCACTGAGCATTTCTGAGTAGGAAATTAACACAAACAAATAAATATTTTATGAAGATTAATCTGGTTTCAGTGTACACAATGGGCAATGATTTCCAGAGACTGAAAGACTTGCAATATCCTAAAAATGAGACAAAGAGTCAATGAGCTAATGAGTCCAGATGGAACTTGATGCAAAGTCTAAAGTGTGGTCTCAAGTGCAGGACAAAGAAATCTTTTTCTCCCAGGGTGAAGGGAAAAGGATCTGGTTATGTATGTGGGAAGTTTTGGAGTAGTAGGGAAAAGATGGAGATGGAGGGTTTTTGAGGGGATGGGTTGGGTTGAACCCAGTGAACTTAGTAAAGCAGACTCTCCACAGACCTGGGAAGGGGACTCCATGGATGGCAGAAGCAATTGAGAATCTAACAGCCTGCCCTGAAAAGACAGAGCAGTGGACTGGAAACTAAAGAAAGGCTGTGGGCATACCTTTCCTCTTGTTTTTCTTCCCTATTCTTTCTCCTCCCTCTCATTGCTTAGTTTACTCAAGTCTCTTTTCTGAGAGTTTTTACCTGCTGGTAAAGAAAAAACTACATAGGATCTGGCTTCAGATTCATCCCAGATTTGGCTCAAAGGCATCAGCTATATCAGCTTAGTTTTGCTGCTGAATAGGCCTGGAGGGGGTGGAGATGGAGGATAGGGGAGATTCAACCAAGTTGTGGAGAATCAATACAACTTGGTGATGAATTAGATATGAAAGGAAAAGGAAAATAAAGAACAATGTTTGCTCCATGATTTTGAGTCTGAGTGGTCAAAAAATTTTAAAAAGAGAAACTGGTTTGGGAAAAAAAAAACAAAAACAAATTATAGGATCTTGTTGAACAAAGATCCTGAGTCCAACCTCACTTCCGGTGTTTAGATCCCCTCTACCTAATCTTGACAAGGGAGCATTTAGCTCAAGGTTAGACTTTTTCAATAATAAGGACGTCCTTTCTTCTTAGTGTTCTACCTTCAAAGTTTCCTTTGAAATGTTTTGAATTCATGAAGAAAAGAGGCTATCCAGGTTATTGGAAGTGCAGGATTTCAAGTGAGTAGAGAACCCAGAGTTGGAGATAAAGATTTGAAGCCAAGGAGATGAGTGGACATTATGACAAGTAAAATAAGAGAAATAGGAGAGGTAAGGAAGGAGGAGAGGCTCATGATCAGCTTTTGAAGGATGGGGAGAGGAAAAGGATTTGTAAAGGAGAGGGAAACTAGAGGAGGAAACTAATTATAATTCAGGAAGTCAAGGAAGGAGTTTTGGAAGAAGGCAAGCAATGGCAAATGGTGCAGAGAAGGGGCAGAAGGAACAAGAAAAGGAAACTCTTCTGGTTTCTTCTGGGTCCAGTCTTCATAGTGTGACTTGATTATCTTGGGAGAAGTCATTTCCTAGAATATCAGACACAACCATGAACACATTCAAGGGTAAGAGCATATTCCAAAGTTAAAAACAAATGACTGATTCTTATCAAAGTGTTTGAAGCTTGTGCATTTACTCATTTCCATACACAACATAGCTTTTATACTTGTCAATTATATATATATATATTTGAATATTAAAATTAGGGAACCCTGAGATAAAAGTACCTAGTATCTAATAAGATCAATATCGAGGTTGTTAGGATTCTGAGTATAACCTTATGTGAATGTTTCCCCAAGTATTTTCACATGGTTTTAGTGGACTCCATAGTGAAGTGGTTTGAGTTTTGAATGCGATTTTGGGAGAGCCGATCCAAGTCTGTCAGAGGTCTTCAGTGTAAGGTTGTTGATGATTTCATTTTAATCCATCCTGGACGTTTCTCCATATCACAGAATCACCTACCATGAAATTTGGCAGAAGTGACAATTTTGTTCACTGCCAGGCTAGCACGAACAGGATACAGGATATTACAGATCAGAAGTAAAGTGTTTTATTGCTGCTGCCTGGGAAAGCTCTGTGGTACCTGAGGTTATTTCCTACAACTTGTTACCTAACTTATAAATCTAATAATCATGGCTAAGTCATTTATTTTGTTTTGTATGGATAAAAATTCGATTGACACAAGAGATCTAATGTGACCAGGAGGCATAATTTGAGGGGCTCAGAAAAGCATCCCTCAGAGGAAAAAAAAGCTCACCTCATTGCCCACCCCATAAAGCCTTAAAATGTACACATTATTGATATGCTGGGATCCAGTAAAGGTATTGATGCATGAGCATGTTACCTGATCAGTTAGCTCAGCAGATAGTATCCCCTTCCATGAGGGAATGAAGATAGACATCTTATTTTTTTTTGAGTCAGAGTCTCACTCTGTTGCCTAGGCTAGAGTGCAGTGGCAGGATCACACTGCAGCCTCCAACTCAAAGGCTCAGGCTAGCCTTTTGCTTCAGTCTCCCCAGTAGCTGGGACTATCAGCACGCATCACCACACCCAGCTAATTTTTTTGATTTTTTGTAGAGGTGAGGTCTTGCTATTCTGCCCAGGTTGGTCTCAAACTTCTGGTCTCGAGCCATCCTTCTGCCTCAGCCTCCCAAAGTACTAGGTTTACAGGCGTGAGCCACCATGCCTGGTCCAGTGGAAGACAGAGACATTTTAATAGAAAGAAAATTTGGAAAAGGCCCAGGGTTTGGACAGGCACCGCAGTAGAGGGTGTAGTGTGATTGCAGGGTGCGGACCTGGGGTGAGGGAAGCACAATTATGCTACTTACAGGAACATACTGATTGTCTTATTAGTTTTTCTCTTTCACTCTATTGACTAGACTTGTCCCACTGCAAAGAAGGAACGCTAAGAATAGGCTTTCCTCAGGCACAGAAAGATAAATACCGCATGTTCCCACTCACTCAAATATGGGAGCTATAAAAGTTGATTCATGAAGCAGAGTAGAATAGCAGATACCAGAGGCTGGGAAGAGTGTGTGTGGTTGGGGGCGGAAGTGAAGAGAGGCTGGCCGATGGGTACAAACATATAGTTAGGTAGAAGGAATAAGTTCCAATGTTCAGTAGTAGAGCAGGGTGAGTATTATTAACCACAATGTATTGTTTATTTCAAAGTAGCTAGAGGAGAGGACTTGAAATGTCCCCAACACAAAGAAATGAGAAATTTTCCAGATGATGGACACCCCAGATACCCTGACTTCATCATTACACATTCTATGTATAAAACAAAATATCACATGGACCCAATAAACATGAACACATATTTGTACCAATAAAAAATTATTTATTTATTTTTTAATTTTTAAAATTATTCATGTATTTATTTTTGAGTTGGAGTCTCACTCCGTCACCCAGGCTAGAGTGCAGTGGCATGCTCACAGCCACTCCAGCTTCGACCTACTGGGCTCAGGCGGTTCTCCCATCTCAGCCTTCCAAGTAGCCAGAACTATGCTACCACCACTATGGAACTACTCTCAGCTAATTTTTGATTTTGATTGTAGAGACGAGGTCTCACCGAGTTGCCGGGGCTGGTATCGAACCTGTGTCTCTGGCAATTCACTCGCCTCGGCCTCCCAAAGTGCTGGGATTACAGGTTGAGCTACTGAGCCCGGTCAAAAAGTTTTTTTAAAAGAATAGGCTTATGGACTTTGCAGTGACTTTGATGGATTTAGAGTCTATCATACTCAGTGATCTATCACAGAAACAAAGAACAGAGAACCATATGTTCTCACTCATAAGCGGACCTTGAACAATTATCATAATACTATAAGAAAGGGATTGGTAGTAGTGGAAAATTGTAGGGAGGTAGGTGGGATTGGCAGTTGAGGGAAACTGCTGGGGGAGGAGGGACGCACTTCATCAACAAGGGTACCTGCATAATGAACGTTTGTATACCTAACCCTGAATTGTACCCCACATCTTTTTTTAAAAAGTAAAAAATAAAAAATAAGAATAGGCTTTCCTGCATCTACAGAGGACGACAATGGAGACACGCTGGGAGAGAAGCCTGACAAGGATTCAAGTACAAGCTTTATCCTTGCAAATTTTAATATTTGGTGAAGCTGCTAAGATTCTTTGTTTCTTTCACCTGTTAAGTTTGCATATCTTCCTCAGAATGTTGTTCCAGGGGTTCAGTGCCATCGCATGTCTTATGTACAGCCGTCTACATGACGGCTGGCACGGAGTGATGCTCTCTTTCTTTCCTTTTTGCCCCCACTGCCTTTGCTACCAACAAAGAGGAGAACTCGTGGAGGTAAGGGAGAGTACCAATGTGGCATTTCTCTCACCTGCTCCTGCTGAAGATCCTCTCCTTGGCTTCTTGGTTTGTGTGTATTTGGAGGTTCCAGCTCCACTTGGGAGCATCTCCCTCTGAAAGAGGCAGGGCCTGTGACTCGTGCAGTTACTCAGGGCAGGTAATCCATGTAGTCCCCAGGATCTGTGACCCATGCAGTCCTCCAGGGCCTGTGACCCATGTAGTTCCCCACGACAGGTGACCCATGCAGTGCCCCAGGGCAAGTGACCCATGCAGTCCCCCGGCGCAGGAGACTCATTCAGTCCCCCAGGGCCTGTGACCTGTGAAGTCCCCCAGGGCTTATGACCCATCCAGTCCCCCAGAGTCTTGCCTTCAGAAGAGCCTGGGTTTGGTATAATTTTCCATTGGTGCCACTTGAACTTTCTTTAATAACTTTTGAAATAGAGGACCGGTATTTTCATTTTGGTTTGGACCCCAACAGTTATGCAGCTGGTCCTGGTCAAAGGATGGTCACTGGGTGGCATATTCCTGTCCTGTATGCAGATGTGGGCACTTTGCATATCTTTGTTATTCCCCTCCCTCCCCGCACTTTCCAGAGAGAGGAATCACTTGATGGTGACTGTTAAACTAGTGGCCTGCCATGGGGCACAAGAGTGAGGAGAGTGGAAGAGACTCTTGGGAAATCCTTTTTCTGGTGTGAGATTTAAAAAAAAAGTATGGAACATACTTTCTATTAAGGTTTACTTGGTCAGTGAAAGCATTGTGGGAAGTAGAAATGAATATTTAAGTATATTCATTCTCTACTTCTTTACATTACATATTTGGAGCCTTAAAATATACATACTCACATATCCTGAAACACAAACCAAATAATACAGCTGCCAAAGGATTTAGATATTTTAGGACACATTTTGTTTCTCTTACATTTTGTTGATGTCTAAACACAGACCTTTGAAGTGAAAATTCCCTCATCTAACTTAATGTATTCACATCTTTACATGGACTATCTGGATGGTTTTTATGATGAGCTGTGCTGAAGCTTTGTTTCCAATATCTAAAAGTAAAGACCAAGACACTCTAGAGTATTTTTACCGGAGAGACATGATGCGGGTGATTTGAATAAACTTGGTGATTTATTTTGTCTAACCTGGGCCCAGCCTCCCTGATGATTTGCAAAGAACACAAATCACTGTGCTTGTGACATCGTCGGCAACACCAAACACTAGTCCATGATTTGAGAGTCAACATGAAAGCCAATATGAAATGAGGAAGGGCCAGCGTCAAAACTGACTCATGAACCAATTTAGCACAGCTGACGGGGTTCGTACAGTGACATTTAAAGCAACCATGCTACGAAATACAAGGAGATGCTTTGTCAGAGACCCTTTACCTTCTGTCTGGAGAAGTTGTCAAAGACCTTGAATAGCAAGCAAAAGGCATCAAGATAACCAGACACTCAGCTGCTTCCTCACACACGCATGCAGCTCTCCTCAGAGTTCTGCGACACTGTTCGACCAATGACCTACAGGGGCCAGGACGCAGGAAGATGAAAATGGGGCCCTGCATCATTTAACACCCCTTCCCCTCGCTACAAACACCAAGGCTTATCCTACATAATGGAGCTCAGTGCTAAAGAAAAGAAAAAGGAGCAGATGAAAAATTTTATGTTGATTTTCCTGTAGATTGCTACCAGATTCAAGAGCTGAAATGCCAAATTACCATGTGAAAGCCCAGTCTCAGGATACTGTCTCCTAATTTAAAACAAAGCAGGTAACATCACCACAAACCTCTCTACTATAGTTTAAAAAAAAAGGAGGGGGAGGGGTGGTGGTAGGGGGTGGTCATAAACCAAAGAAGTTTGGATAGGCATCTAAAATGTTAATTAAATGAATGAGTAGACATGAAAGAATCTTGCAGAGGATAAAGTGAGGATAAAGTGCCATTTGCCTGGTGTTATTATTATTAATTAAAATCAATTAAACTTCCATTGGAGGCTTGTGTCCTTTTATGAGAAAGATGCAAATTGTTCTTAGATATAGTGCTTTGTTGGAAGATAAAAGAAGTGTTAATCAGGGAAGAAAACAAATTGGGGTCAACCGAGAACCAGGATTACTATGAAATTCAGAAAAATATGATGATGGCTAAAGACAATTCCCTGAACACTAAAAAATCAAAAAACAAAAAACAAAACCACAAAACAAAAAAACAACCAGAATTTCATTCCTAATTTAAAAGGGGAAGAAAGTTTTACATTGGAATGCTGACAAACCAACAGGAGGCTATCAACTGGTTTGGAAAATGGAGAGTGAAGTTAGTACCATGTTGCTAGGCAACAGATTTCTAAGCTGAGTTCTCCTCATTTCTTAAAGGCCTGGTGCAATGTTTTGGTTTTGCAAATACTAGCTATTTATTGACTTATTCATTGTGAGTTAGAATGATTGGTCTCAGAATGAGACTGCCTAAGCCAGAAAAAGCACAAATGCAGGCAATTAGATATGATTAGGAAGCCAAAAGTTGGGGACATCATATGGCATTTGCTCTGTGAGGTTGAATAATGGCTACCTAAAGCTCATTAGACACAAGTGGATTCTGTATGACCAAGATGATTCTTAATCAGAGCTTCAAATTTAAGAGAATTATAGATGACCAATAAAAATTTATTGTGAAAGATAAAATGACTCACTGAAGACAAATGGCCAAGAGGCTGACAAGGAAGAAAGTGAAGAGTTGTCTTTTGGAAAAGGATCCTGGATGTGTGTTCAAGGGTCACACCCCACAGAAGGCTGTTCCTTATAGGTCATCACTTCACAAACATGCAAGATTGGTCACTGTCAATTCTCAGGTGTTGGCTTCAACCCTACAAGGAAGGGAGCTCAGAGGGGTCAGATAAGACATGGCCCTGTGGTTTAGCAAATGAGTCTGACTGAAGGAAATGGAATCTGTGGCCTTTGAGATGAAAGCCCCTCTGGGTCTCTCTTACAACAGAGCTACTCCATCAACTTTCCTAATGTAGAATCAGACTCACAGCTAGAGGGAGGGAAAGAAAACACTTTTGGCGCTTGAGAAAAAGGGGAGGATTTGATTAATGTACAGCTAGGGAGTGAACCAGTTCTCAGGGAAGAGAATCTTTGATCAATGGTATGAAGAAGCATCTTTCAAACCTCCCAGATTCCAGCCACTTTAAAGGGAACAAAAAAGAAGCTGATTCAGAGCACAGCTGTTGTTATTTAAAAATAAAACCAAAAAGAAAGAAGAAAAGGAAAAGAAAAACTGCAAAACATCATCTCAAATGAATTACCTGGAATAGTAACAAATGAATGATGTCTCATCAAAATTCACCTCAAAACTGGAGGGACAATGTTTAGGCTACTGTGTTAGAATAAATACATGTCTTCTGGAAGAGAGCTAGGGGATATTTTATTATTGCTTATCTCTCTTTTTCTTATAGCTGTTCCTGTGTCCGTGCTTAAAAATAGCAAGTTGATCTATCAAATATTAGGGAAAAAACAGTTTTTATCAGTTGCCTACTGTGTGCAGGACACTTTCACGTGGGTTATCTCACTTCAATAGTAACTTGGGGGGGGATTTATACAATACACAATTGCTGAGAGAAAAATATAGATCTGTCCTTACATGAACAACTGATGGGCAGATGCATTAGAGAGGGTGAATAATCATTTCATCTCGGGTTCGAAGTGCAAGTTTATCCAAATAACCTTTTGAAACCAAATGTCAACTTTTTCTAGAAACATGTTTTCCCCCTTCATCGTTTATTTTTGTCCTGTTCAACAGCCAGGCATCAATTTTAAGGTTTTGGATGTTTATCTTATCTTTTTCAATCGTCTCTATGAAGTATTGTACATAGAGGCAGAGTTTAAAAAAAAAAAACTATTTGTGGTTTCACTTCAGAAGATATAGAGGTGTAAAGTCCAGATTCCTCGCACCCCGTGAGCCTGTGTGGGCCATGCATGACTAGCTGCTAAAATGTTACTGACGGCTGCTTTTCTCTAACTCTTTTCTCTTTGCAATTGCTTGCTGCTGTGTATCTGGTTGAATTACTACTGCTACTCTCAGAACTCTTAATGAGCTTCAAAGTTCTCCAGCAAAACTGCACAATATTGGAAAGCCTGTTCCACTTTGCCATTTAGAAAAATAAACTGTGTCCTGCATTACTACATACCTGTCTAGTGAAATAAGTCTGCGTCTTAAGCAGCAGCATTGTCACATCGGAGAGCTGTCTGTGATCAGGACTTTGCCATCGTAATTCTCTATTGCCACTTGTCCTTCTAGATGTTTCATCTGTAAAGTATCTTAGGCTATGCCCAGATGCAGTAAGTATTCCAATCACAGATGCCAAAGCAAGCTGTAGAGTGTGACTACAGAGGTGTAGTGACAGCAACTTTCTGTGTATAGGGCACTCGATTAGCATGTCCTTCACCCCCTCTCACCCAGAAGCGGGCTCTGCAGCCTGAGTCCCAGTGGTTCATAGAACTGCTTTGCATAGAATATGTAGATTTCATGTTAAGTTCCATGTGCTACACCAGGTCTCAGTTCTGTTGACTTTTATATGTGATTCCTGGTCCATGCTGGTCAGCAATTCCCCACAGACCTTCATATGGTTTTCTACTCTTGTTTCCTGGGGCCATGCTTGTCAGTGCACTGCTGAGAGAGCATCAATCAGTGACAGCTCTCAGTCCTTTATCTCCAGTGAGGATCTTTGACTGCGTGACGGGCCTCTGGTTCATAACCAAATGTATTGATCAGAGCCTGCTGGAGTCTGGGCTTAATGTGTATGCTGAAATGGAGTTTGCCATTAAGTGTGGAGCTAAATAGTTCATTTTCTTCTGTGGGATTGAATAAAATTGCTCAAAGAAGCATTTGGGATTGAAGATCACAATAGCTAAAATGCTATGGAAGAAAAAAAATTAAGTTTTTCAGAATTGATTACAATATTTCTAAAGATATTCTTTATCTTTTCACAAAATCAAACTTTCCATTTGGACTTGTCAGTGTTAGCTTTTAGTGAAACCTATTTTTATGGTTCTTTTTGATTAATGGAAAGGAGTCATTTTATTTTTCTTCACTGTAATAAAAATCAAGCTGTCTTATGGTACCCTTCGAAACAGAAATCAAGGGATGATTTGAACAGAATATTAATACTGCTCTTTTCAACTTCTGGCTTTTACTCTGTTTTAATAAAGGAAATTTTAAGCTGATCTTCTCTCTAGAACACAATCTTCATTTTGTGAAAATATGAACATTTATGACAGAATTTTGATCACAATCTTTCAGACATTCCTTCCTATTTACAGATAGCAGAGAGAAGAAAGGCTGCAACTCATTCTTTTGTGCAGTGTGCATGCTTGAACAGGCCAGACAGAATGTGAGATTAGATGAATTTGGGGATCTCAATCATTTTATTGTAGTTATTGTTACAGTTTAGAATTTATGGGACATAGTTTTTAATTCAAGACTACAGGGTAGACTTCTCTCTTCTAAAAAATGATTTCTCAGTTTTCATTGATAAGACTTTTTTAGAATCAGTCATGATCTAAGAACACAAGATAGCATACTTTACTAGACGTTGATTTAGTGTAACCCCATCCTACAGAAAACTTTAAAACTTTTGTCAATGATGATGTCTTGCAGCAGCTCTGCGGTTTCTCTCAGACTCTTTAGCAGAATTATTTTAATAGCTAGGTTTACAGATCTCTTTTATCTGAGCATTCTGAGCTTATTCTGCCACCATACTTGTATCAACCTATTCCACTAAACATTATTTATTAACCTATTTTTCATTATTATCCCTCCATCCCCATTGGAGGCTTTTTAGACTTCTTTTTCCCCAATTGCTCCCTCTTCCTGTGAAATTTTAAAACCACAGATATATTGCATATCTATTTTTGTACCATGGCCCTCTATATGGCCATAAACCATGGTAAAAGCTAAGATTTGTTTTGCTTCCCAATGACAAATTTTCATTCCCCTAGGGCAATATGGCACCCCTACCCCCAAATGCATGTACTAAAATATGTACACAATACTATCAAGTAAATATTGCATTTTCTTTTCTTTTCTTTTTTTATTTTTGAGTTGAAGTCTCACTCTGCTGCCCAGGCTGGAGTACATTGGCTCACTCACGGCCACCCTAGCGTCGACCTGCTGGGCTCCAGCGATCCTTCCACCTTAGCCTTCCAAGTAGTTGGAATTATAGGCGTCCACTATCACACCTGGCTAATTTTTTATTTATTATAGAGATGAGGTCTCACCAAGTTGCCTGGGCTGTTCTAGAACCTGTAGGCTCAGGCAATCCACTTGCCTCAACCTCCCAAAGAGCTGGGATTACAGGCTGAGCCTCCGAGCCAGGCCATTTTATTTTCTTAATACACTATTTATGACTGAAGCCATTTGAAATTATTTGCTACTGATTAAAGCATACTTCCAATGTGTTGTTGCATGAAAAGATGATATGGCTGACAATATTCACATATTGCACGACAGGGACCTCATAAAAATGGAATTTATAAAAAACTGTGTATTTATTCTTACATGTTTAAGCTTCAGTCACCTTCAAAGTACTGTTCATTTGATGTGATACACCTATGGAGATGTTTTTTCCACTGCTCGTGACGGTTTTTGAACTTGCCAATTTGAGTGTCTTTTAGTGCATCTGTCATTTTTGTTTCACCTCTTCCACATCAGCAAAACGTTTCCCTTTGAGGACTTTTTTCATCTGGGGAAACAATAAAAAGTCACTTGGGCAAGATAGGGTGAATAGGAAGGGTGGGCACAGGGGTCATGAAGTTTTTGGTCAAAAACTGCTGAATCAGTGTGGTGTAGGCAGGTGCGCTCATAAGTTATCCATCATGAAATGGGCAAATGCTTTGAAAGAATCTCAAAAAAAAAAAAAATTCACTGAAGCCAAAGGCAGCCTCTCCCAGCAATGCTAGCTGGGACACAGAGGCTGATGGGTATCTAGAACACTTAACCTAGAGGGGTAAGCCTGTGCTAAAAGGGGCCTGCCCTCCAAAAAAATAATACTAGTTTTTTGGGGTTCCCCCTTGTATGTGCACCTCTTCTTGATCGTGTCTGCTGAGCTTATTAGGAGAGTGAGGATATAGCTGAACCCAAGCTCGCCATCAGAATATAGCTCTTGGTCTACAGGTGAATCACTAGAATTGAGCTCAATCAACGATAGAAGTGAAAGTAAGCCTCGTATGCACATTGCACTTCCTTTGATGGGTTTTCCACCATTGTTTCTAGGTTACTAAGGTTTTTCTTCCTCCCAACTCTCCTCCTTATCTTTTCATCTTCATTCCACAACTTTCAACCATAAAGATGTAGTTTCCCCTTCTTTACTTCAGTTCTGTGACATTAAATTTTGGGATCAAAGAGTGTAGGTTTTAAAACATCTGAATGAGAAGCCAATAAAGAAAGTAAGGAAAGAAGAAGGGAAGGAAAAATAGGGGGAGACATTAGGAAAGACATTGCCAAGTGTCTGGTCAGAGGTGGATGGGAGGAAGGGAAAGGGTTTAACTACAGCCTGGGGAATGTTCTAAATATCTTGTTGTGACTCACAAAATCTTCCTAGCAAACCCTTGCTGACCAGCACCCTCATTTTACAATAAGGGGCAGAGATGATGAAGAAGGTACTTCAAGGAAGCTTAAGTGACTTGCTCAAGGTTCCACAGCTGGTAACCACCAGTTAGGTTTTGAATGCAGGACTCCAGGGATACTGTGTTCATCACCATGCATCTCTGCCTTTACACCAAGAACCTGCCAAACTTTCCCAGTCACCTCCCTTTCCCCAGCCTCATCTTCTCCAGTTCTCCAGTACTAGATGTTATTGCCTGGAACAGTGCTTTTCAAATTGTCCTGAGAGGGCTCTTGGGTAACATTGCTCAGTCTTTAGTGTCTCAGATAATTCCCCATGGATCTCATTTAAAATGCAGATTCCCATGCTCAAGGCCTGAAAGAAGTCAATTCAGAGGTTTTACGAAGAGCCCAGAAATCTGTCGTTCTAACAAGCACTCCTAGTGACTATCCTTCAGATGGCCTTGATAAGTCCTTTCCCTGGGCGATCCATCCCCCTTTACTCAGAGCATCTTCACTTTGTGTCTGTTGCCTCATTGGGCTTCTGCCCAAGACTTTCTTCAAGGAGTGGTTCCTTGAAGAAATTCACAGTGAGCCAGAAAACCACTGGTCTTACTGGTTACATGACTGCAGGTCATGATGCTTTTTTTTGAGAATATTATGACAAACTATTTGTGATTAATAAATGACCAACAATCCTAAGTACAGATAGCATAATGTATATATTTCATTTGCACCCTGCCTTATTAAGCTAATTATCCAGGTACATGCAATACAATAATATTTTTAAAGTGAGGAATGTATCAGAAAGCAAAAAGTTTCAGTAAGAAAAATAGTAAGAAAAATAAGGTATAAGTGGGATATATTTTCACAAAATATATGTTGTACAATCCAATATGCTTGCTAGACTTGAGCAAATTGCCCTGTGAATTTTATAACTGATTTAAAAAAGGGAAAGCCATGAGTGCTATGATGCTTTTTAATAAGCCATTTGCCCAGGAGAGCAACCATTCCTGTGATCAGGACCCGAGAGAAATTGTAGCACAACATTGATGCTCTGGTGGCATCTTCATGGTAAACTCAGTCGTGAGGTTTATTTGCTGCTGCTTACCTTCCCCTTTGTGAAATTCAATGGTATTGTGGCAAAGACAATTCAGTAAGTATAATCTAGTGAAGGGTCAAAATGAAGTCCAGGTACTCAGTTCTCCAATGGCCAAGTGCTGTGGTTTGGATATCTGTCCCCTGAAAAACCCAGGTGGTTGAAAATTAATCCCCATTGTGGCGGTATTGAAAACTGGTACCTTTAAAAGGTATCATAAGGGCTGGATCATAAGGGCTTTGTTATCATCAATGGATCGATTTATTCATGGACTAATGGGTGACTGGATTAATGGGTTAATGGTTTAATATGGGTTATCATGGGAAGGGAACTAGTGGCAGTACAAGAAAAGGAAGAAAGATCCAAGCTAGCACACGTACCCCCTTGCCATGTGATGCCCTGCATCACTTCAGGACCCTGCAGGGATCCCCACCAGCAAGAAGGCCCTCACCAAACATGACCTTGCAAGCTTGGACTTCTCAGCCTTCATGACTATTAAAAACATGTCCTTTTTTTTTTTTAATTACCCAGTTTCAGGCATTCTGTTTTAAGCCACAGAAAACAAACTAAGACACCAGGGATGCTTTTATGGCATCTAGACTTTAGGGCAAGAGTTGGCAAACCATGGCCTGTGGTTCAAATGTGATTTTTAAAAAATAAGTGGCTGAAAAAAAGAATAATATTTCATGACATGTGAAAATGATATAAAATTCAATTTCAGTGTCCATAAACAAAGTCTTATGGGCAAACAGACCATTACATTTATTTCAGTGGAGTCTCTGCCTGGGTTTACACTACAACAATGGTTACAACACAGACCACAGGGCCCACAAGCCTAAAATAGTTACTATCTGGTCTTTTACAGATAAAGTATACTTCTGCTTTTGATTAGTGAGAAAGGGATGGACTATATATCCTTCAGTCTTGTCTTTCTCAGCTGACCTTTGCTTACTACTGAGAGGCAATGCGTTAAAGGTTACAGTCCCTGAAAAGTGTCTAGAGTGTGCACGTGCTATTTTTCCTCTACTAAGGTAGACACATATTTTTAAACAGTCAGCTGAGTGTGTGTGGAGACATCCCTCTGCTTCTCAAAGTTGAAAAGCTTAATGGGAGCACGTTATATGTTTATGATCTAAAACCACAACCATGAACACACACACATATACACGGGAAAAGAAACAAGCTGTTGAACCAGCAGGATCAGCTGTTACTGAGTTTTCCTTTGACTATTTGCTATTTGTTCATCCATTTTGTCATCTGCCAACGTATTCTAGCAGACACGTGGGAAGCAAGCACTGGGGGCTTAAGAAAAATGTATATAGGAAAACCTACTTGACGATCATCAACTCAATCTTTTTCCTAGGTGTTGTTTGTGTCTGACATTATTGGATTTTACTTATGGGATATTTTGGCCCAGCTTATAGAGTGCTACTATTGTATGAATAGTTTGAGACCTTGAGAATAACGCATTTTAAACAGAAGTAGACTCTCCTCTATTGCAAGCCAGGGTTATGAAAATTTAAGGCACAGGAGAGTCTAGAGGTGACTCAATTACCAAGAAATAACCACCTAATCTTATCACAAGAATGAATTTTACACAGTATAGGTGCTTGTGGATGTCTATTCCCGATAGTGTAAAATGTAAACATCACCAATAAGCCTGTTTTGGGCTAATTAGAATAAACATGGACCTGTCATCTGAGCAAACATGTTAGTGTGGCAGTAAATTCTCAGGATGCTGTTTTAAATATAGCAGAGTAGAGAAGTTGGGTAGGATATTTGCTGTCTTATGTTTCAAAGGTGTAGAGAAGACTGCTTTGGCTTCAGCTGTCAATCTGTGTTTAGAAATGTCATCAATAATTTGTAGCCTGGAAGTGCTTGACTTGTGGACCCCTGGTGGTCCACTGATTTCTGTAAAATCCCCACCTGTCGTTATTAGCTCAGCCATAGGTATGGTATTGAAGCTCTAATGAACCCAGGAAAACCTTTAAATAGCCAGTCTGACTTTTTAAAGATGTTCTTATTGGGCCAAAATCTTGGATTTTGAGGGAGGGAACTTTATTCTCTTATAGTTTTGATATGATCTTTCATTAGGATCTGAGCTGTTTAAGAAGGAGGTCAAGTTTTATCTACACCCCCGTTCTTGCAGGAGAGGTTGTCGAAATGTACGAACTTCCGGATTCGAGACCTGCCTGGGCAACTTGGCGAGACCTCATCTCTACAATAAATCAGAAAAATTAGCCGGGTGTGGTAGCGGGTGCCTGTAGTTCCAGCTACTTGGAAGGCTGAGGCGGAAGGATCACTGGAGTCCAGTGGGTCGAGGCTGCGGTGGCCGGGAGCGGCCACTGCACTCCAGTCTGGGTGACAGAGTGAGACTCCAACTCAAAAAAAAAAAAAAAGAAATGTACGAACTCCATCAGGTGGAACTTGGTCAGAAACTGCAGGAAAATGAATTCCAAATTCTTATTCACCAGGAACTGACCTGTTTCGCAACAGCAATAGAAAAAAACTCCATTTCAGGAATGGAGTTGGGAATGCATTTTATAAATCCAATGGGGAGCAGGTGACCTAAAGTTCTTGTTGGCTGTCTGCGTTGTTTTGCTTAAGTCGCTATTTTCTTTGGTGCTGCAGTTTTGGAGCAGAATTCACTTGCAGACCTGTTTTATATCACAGTGAGAGGTCCTTGACTCTAAAAGCAGAAACTGCCCTGAATGACATGGTATTGTCCTCTGGGAGAAACAGGAGTACATTTTGATGAGCTGCTGTATGCATCACTGTTCTTTGGTACCAGGAATGATGCTACCAGTGTCCTCTTCTTAGCAGGGCATTCCCAGGAACTGTTTACAATGGAGGGGACTTGGGCTGCTCTCTCCACCATCTGTCACCACCTTCACTTGGACAGAAGAGGCTTGTGGAAGCATCTGGGGTCTTTGTTGGAATACTCTCCTTGTGCTATCTGGGTCAGAACACTTCTGCTGCATTCTTATGTTTAGCGAGATGGATAGAATGAAAAATGCCTCCCTTTCTCACATGTATCTCCTCACCCACTTGAAAATCCCATGGCACTCAAAAGCTGTGAAATTTGTGCTAATTGTAAAGAGGCAGTTTGCTTTTATGACAATGAAAAACTCAAGTGACAGTAGGACAACACACTTATATTCCCAATAGACTGTTTGCCAAAACCAGCAATTTATTACCCCAACCCTATAAACCAAGACCCAATTGCTAGCAACTCTAATAATATCACCCATGTTATTCCTGTTCTTAGAGCCCTTGGGCCGATGCTGCAGCTTTCATCCATGCACTAAAATAGACCAGCGAGAAAGGACTTGTTAAATCACACAGCCCAGTCATCAGATCCTGGTGGATAATCCCCTGGTATGTCTTTTAGATGCCCTGATGCGTCTGGATTTGAATACCAGCAACAGGACTTCAGCTTCTTCCACTCGGAATCGATAAGATAGTATCTTTCTGACTTCAGCATTTTTTCCCCCATTTTTTGATTTTTTTCAATCATTCCTGTGAATGTCTGAGCCAGCCCTGTGCTTGTGGCACCCCCACTTCTCTCAGCATTTTCTGAGATTTATCCTTCAGACATATGTGGGGCATCTTAGAGCTCTTAGACATGGTTTTGATAAACTCTGTTTAGGATTCCTCTGTGAAGCAAACTTTCCTTCCCCTTCCTTGTTTGTTGCTACATATTTACACATTCTCCTATTTTTTTCCCTCAGCACCTTCACTCTTCTTGCTATTGATATATCAATGTGTGAGAGAAATGGAACATGGAAAGAAAGACGAAATGTGGACAAGGGGGAGCCCCTCACTAGGAACTATGCGTGAATGGTTGGTCTCGGGACTGATTTGGAGTCAGAAGGTGCCAGAATGGAGAAAAGACTGCCTGGAGATGTTGGTTTTCCAAGACACGAGATGGAAACTATGAAACCGAAAATCAGGCTCTAGAAATCCTGCCACCTGCCATGTTTTGGATTCAACCACTGGCCTGGATTTTTAGCCTGAGCTAATTTCCTTTCAGACGATTCATCTTTTTTCTTTCCTCTCACCATGGCCACATTTCTTCCCTATAACCACAGACTAGCAGATTAGGGTTGGAGGGCACCCTTGGGATCATCTCGTGCACCCCCTTTTAAGTACATAGGAAGATTCTGGTCCCAGAGAGGTGATGACTTCTTCAAGGTCGCACAGCAAGCTAGTCAAGAAGCTGAGACTAGACGCCCATCTCCTGAATTCTAGGCCAAAGCTGTCTTTCCTAATGGATAGCTGGTTAAATCTGTGGAATTCAGCAAAAGGTAACTTCTGCTGAAGCAGCTGCCTCCAAGTGTGCTCAGAAAGTAATGGTGTGCATCAATTTGCCAGAGAAATGGCAAGGGATAGAACGCACAGCACCGAGAGAAGACATGTCAGGTAAACCTTCAATTAGCCTTACTCTTCTGGAGGAAAACTGAAATTAACATAGCACAGAACACCAAATTAAGTGATTTGACTTGGAATCGACAGTCATTTACATCTCCTGGGTTTGCTCCCCTTTATAATTTAAGGTATTTATATTTTTTTTAAAAATTAGTAAAGAGTAAAATTTTGAGACAAGTGTTCTAGGCATTATTTAATCAGCCAAAGTTTCTTTGTCTATAATCCTTGAGCCAGGTGATAAATAATTGGCTAATTATAATTTTGGAATTTGGAATAAAGTATTTTAAGTAGATCTTATGGTAGGCAGCAACACGTATGACTAATAATAAGGTGATAGCCTCTGGTTGTAAATTCCTGTACCTCTGTTACTGTTTATAATTTGTCCCTGAGCTGTCTTGTGGTATATTACTGAGTCATTGTGTTTTTTTCCCCTGACATGTAGATGTGAGTATAGATTGTCTAAAAAAATTCAGTGTTCTGGCCGGGTGCAGTGACTCAAGCCTGCAATCCCAACACTTTGGGAGGCAGAGGTGAGGGGATTGCCTGAGCCCGTTGGTTAGAGAACAGCCTGGGCAACTTGGCGAGACCTCATCTCTACAAATAAATTTTTAAAAATTAGCTAGGCATGGTAGCGCGCGCCTGTAGTTCCGGCTACGTGGAAGGCTGAGGCAGAAGGATCGCCTGAGCCCAGTGGGTTGATGCTGGGGTGTCTGTGAGCGTGCCACTGCCCTCCAGCCTGGGCAATGAAGTGAGACTCCAATTCAAAAAAAAAAAAAAATTCAGCATTCCATACATTGAGACTCCTCTCAAACATAAATGAACTTTTCTCAGGCTAATTATAAAATTTACTGACTATTAACTCTAAAGTACTATCCACTAATGGCAGTGAGTCAAAATAAAGATAAGAAAAAGTACTTATTTTCTATTTTGGTCCTGCATACTTGAAAATAAGAACCGAATCTATTTTTCATGCTGTAAAATGTAAAAAGAAAAAAGAGAAAGCAACTAAAAATGTCCCCAAAGATCTATGCAGCTTCCTCTTCTAGCTTTACTCCCTGTATCATTAAAATACTTCTTCTAAAGTAATTGGATATTGTCAAAGTCCTCTGCCTAGGAAATTAGAGAGCTATAAAGCAGATTGAATCAAGCACCCCCTCAAGAAATGTCCTACAATTATAATGGGATGATGAAGAAGGGATAGGATAGCATGGTGACCACCTGAGATGAGGAAGTTCTTTCTAGAGACTTCGCATGAGTGGATGTGAGAAGATAGGTGTTCCACTTTTGAACTTCGTGTGTCTCAACACTTGAACAGATGTGTATACTCAAGTAAACTTTGTTTTAGTTTTGACCTTCTTTGAAAAGCCAAGTCTTTAGTTTGAGTAACATTCTTGTTGCTGAGCATAGCCTTTTGAAGTGCTTCTAGTTTTGTGGGCAGTGTTTATCATCCCTTCTGGAACACTTACCTTCATCTTCCTAATTCTTAAATGTACATCTGTGATACAGAATTCAGTTAAACAAATATGTGCACAATGATATATCTGTGAGCTGGGTATGGAAAGGAAGGACCTTGGGAAGCAGTTGCAGTCTCTGAATAGTCTGCCGCCCTTGGGTTCTCTGTTCTTTGGAGATTTTCCTGTTCTGGGTCTTCCTATTTGGCCAAGTGTGGTGTTTTTGGTTTTCAGGTACCTCTGCTGGGAGTAGAGCAGCTCAACCCTTGGAAGACTCCTTGGATAGACACCCAGCCCTTAGAGACATTACCCTCCCCCATTCCCCTACATTTTTCTTGTCCCGCTTTTTGCTGGTGAACCCATGTCCCTGTTATAATGCCCCCGCTTAAACTTTTAAGCTGCTACTTTCCTGTCTCAACACAAATCCCATTATCTGATAATGAATCTGATTCCCAACCTAGGAGATTCTATAGATGATCATTTGAGGAATGCCTTCTGTCTAACGATGGTAGGAACATTCTTGCCTGTGAACTGCCCTTGTGAGAAATCCAGAGTTTCAGGTCAGGTCCCACTCATAGGTAGGGTAAACAGTCAAGTCATGCTCTGTTCTCAGCATGTCGTTGTGAGATGTACAGGTACTCAGCTGATTCCTTGAATTTAGCCTCTAATATCTTTCATTCTTAGACCGAGAAGATGTGGCAAAACCCTCCCAGTTCCTTTCTCATCTGCTCTTGGTTCTCACCTCTCCATTCAGAAGATCTCTATCCAACTTACCTTCCAAGAGCTCTCAACATGAGAGTTTGGCTTGCATTCCTGTGTGGCAAACCCATAAACATCCCCAGGACTATCTTGGTTACTATAAAAAGAGAAATTATTTCGAGTATGAAATGTGTTTAAATTGATAGGGCCATAAAAGCATGCTTGCCTGTCCTGAAATAATAATTTGGTATTTTCAAACATTTTCCTAACACTGTATGGGCTCTAGTGTCAGTCATATCTGCATTAAAAATCCAGCTTTGTCATATATGTGACCTTAGGCAAGTACTTAACTTTTCTGTATCTCACATCTGTAAAACGAGGATAATAACTAATAGTGCCTGCCTCATAGAGTTGTGAAAATTAAATGAGATGATTCATACAAAACTCTAGCACTGCTGGAAATAGTATGTGCTCAATTCAACCTGGGACTCTGGTGTAGCCTGTTACTGAGGAGAGGAGGATACCGGAATGGCACAGGCAGTAGACATAACGACATCCTAAAATATCAACATTAATTCAGTTATTTCTGTTTCTCCCCAGGTTTAAAATAACTGCTTCTTGTTGAAAAAGACTGTCAGTCATGAATATCTCATGTTCCTACAGATCTTGCTAGGTGTACCCAGAATGCAAGGCCCAGTTTGCTCTTTGCCTGGGTCAGTTCCCAGGGTTGTGTTTGAAGCTGGTAACCTTTAGACATAAGGTCATTTCTCTCCTCTGACAAAGACAGACTTGCTTATTGTTCAAAAGCAGTGGACACCTGGCATAGTGGTTCATCCTAGCACTTTGAAGGGCTGAAGCAGGAAGATCACTTGAGGCCAGGAGTTTGAGGTTGCAGTGAACTATGGTTGTGCCGCTGCACTCTAGCCTGGGTGACAGAGTGAAACCTTGTCTATGAGAAAACAAATAAGTTATTAAAAATGATAAAATAAGATAAAAGCAGTGGGTTCTCCAAGCACAGTGTTCCTCAGCTATGATGCATGCCACTGTGCACAGTATTCTTTGGGGCCCACATTGTACCTATAGGACTTAAGTGTAGGCAAGGGAGTCAACAAAAAAATATGCAGTGCTAATGCTGCTTGCTGTGTTGTAATAAAGTCCTTTGTCTCTGATCCAGGGATCTTGTGTACTCTGTCAACATCTATTATATTAATACCTGAAAAGAGGCTCAAAGCAAGAGAATAATTATCTCTTAGCTTGATTATATCATATTCCTGAAAGGGTGAAGCTTTATGTTTGCTGAGACTACTCCTGCTTTTGAAACCTGGACAAAATCAAATAAAAGTCTGCAAACTGGAGTGACCTCGCCCTGGGAAATATTTTCATATGATATGCACTAATTATTAATGACTGAGTGTGTTTCTAAAAATATGCCATATCTTTTGGCTATTATGATCCTGTTGTTGTATGGGACTCATGTTTGAAGACCAGGGGTGAACTGTGATATTGTGATGTATAAGAAATAGAACATTTGGTCTTAGTCTCTTAATCAATCACCTAGATTATATTTGTTTCCTTGCACATAGCTCCTAAAATACTTGGAATCCCTGAAGTTATGTGTCTTTTATAATAGTATGCTAATGAGATGACTGATGGCTAGGGGTTCCTGGATAGATCAAATCAGAGTGGGCAACTGGTTGGCTGGGGAGCCAACCTTGTGATTAGATGATTGGAACATTTATTCCCCTCCCCAGTTCCAGGAATGGAGAGGGCCTGAAAGATGAGTTGATCACCAATGTTCAATGATTTAATCAATCATGATTATGTAATACATCCTCCATAAAAATCCAGAGGACTGAGTTGGGAGATCTTTCATGTTGCTGAACATGTAGAGGTGTTAGGAGAATGGTCTTGTAGAGGGCTTGAAAGCTCTGCACTCTGTCCGTATACCTTGCCCTACACATCTCTTTATTTGGCTGTTTATTTGCCAAATAATAATATTCTTTGTAATATTCTTTATGATAAATTGGCAATAGAAAAAAACATGTGTGTGTGTGTGTGTGTGTGTGTGTGTGATAGAATCAATGAATGATTAAGTCACTAAAAGCTGCTCTGATTTTGGGTTACCTGATATAGAGAGTCATAGATTTATTCAACTGAAGGGCTGAGAGAACTTTGAGAGACCGTTTCTAACTTTCCATGTCACAAATAAAGCATTTTCTAGTGAATCCCAGGAAGCAGTCTAAATACCTGATGCCCAGAGCAGAAAATCTTGTGAGCAGAAATAACAAATAACCAAAGTAGGGGCAGACACTTGACTTTTGCAGTCAGTCTAATAACTAGTTAGTAAGATGGATAGGAACTTTGTGTGGAAGTGGATGTTGTTGACGTTTAGTCTGCCTTGTGGGGCTCTAGCTGCTGAGTCAAGAACTATAAGACATGTCTTCAACTGTGAGCTTGATGATAAGTCACGTCTTACTCATCTTCCGTCTTACAGTCCCGCCTGGATGGAGACATTCAATAAGCCACTAAAAGGTGAGTGAGAAGAATTGTTCTTGATTAGAGAACTAGTGACATAGTCAAATGGATAGAGAAGTGGCAGAAAATGTGTTTTTATTAGGTCAATGGAAGTATGATGTTGTACATAGAGAAGCTGGATGGGGAGTGAGGCAGGAAGACAAGAAAGGAATTTGTTACTTTATAGGAAGTGAAATTTTTTTTATCCTCTGATGGTAATCCCTTGTCTTTATTATCTCTCTGTTTTCATTTTCTTCTTTGTTTTTCTCTTAGAAATTGCTGTCTGTCTTTGGCATCAGTCCAGCTCTTTAAAATGTGGCCACCTGTGAGGATGAGGGAACATATGCTTTTAATCTTCTCTTAAGTTGTATTTAGAGTCAGTAAAGTTCTACAAGAGGGGAATCTGCCCAAGGAACCATCCAGCAACGTATAGAATATGACTAAACTTTGATGAAGGAAATCATTCTTCTAAGAAGTGACTTTTCTTGTAGACAATTCATGACCAGGCCGATTTGATATTTGAGTATGTCCTCAGCCTCATGATTTGCCTCTTTACCTGAATGCTACTATCTTCATTAGGGCCCTTCAATCACCTAGATTATATTTGTTAAAACAATTTTAAGCCAAAAAGGAAAACAAACAGGAGTTGTTTGTGTCTCAATAGAAAATACATATATAAACTCTTTGGATGCATGAAGGTCTTGAACCAGGACCATGAAAAAGTACTTGTTAGGATAGGAAGTGAAGTGTTAACATAGTTTCTGATATCTACAGATGCAAAACAGTGCCTGTATATTTAGATTTTGTATTTTCAAACAAAATCTACAAAGAGATATTCACTGTGACCTAGATGCTCTTTCCCTGGGCTGTTCAGGTGGTGATCTATGATAGGTGACCTATCTGTGATCTATGTTATCGTAAGCACGTGTTTATATTCTATGTGCTTCTATGAACTTGCAAGTAATACACATGAAGTCATTCTTGATAGAAATATCCAATTAATTAAATATAAAATTGACAAAATATTTTTGTTTCAGAATGTTAAAAAGAGCTGTTTTCAGTTATAAATCCCAATAAACATGCTCCTTTGTTCATGTATGATTTCCTTTTACATGATTTCTTTTCCCATTTTCCTGACTCTCTTTCCCTTTTGACCAGACCAACCTGCTTATTTATAAAAGTCAATAAATGCTTGGTAACTGCAGGGTCTGATCTACCAAAGAGAAGGAGGAGGGACTGATAGAAGCTAAGTGACTTTTTAGGCTTGTCTTCTGTTCAGGAAAGCTGTCATTATTTTTCTCTCAGAATTTGAAGTTAATGTGCCAGCAAGGAAAGCATCCTAACTCATTTGTTTCTATATTTCCGACTTCTTCTTGATGATCATTAGTTTTATCAGAAACTTCTAATTTTCTTTAAATATGCAATTTTAACAGGATTTGGTACATTCTTAAGCACCTCTACTCCATCTTCTAGTCAAGTATTTTTTCTTGAAGCCATGTCAAAATGTATAATGGAGTTTGATATAATTTTAATATTTGATATAATTTTAATATTTGATAAATTTTTAATTTTTGAATAGGTTATATATTACATAGTAAAATATTCAAAGGATATAAAGGCTATATATGAAAAGTAAACCTTTCCCCATCATCTGCTTCTCGGTTTCCCATATCTAGTTCTCCTTTTCAGAGACAGCCATGATGCATTGTCTCAGAGATAAACATAGGCTTATATACATACAGTATTTACATTCAACCCTCCCTCTGCACAAATAGTAATATATTACACATTGTTCTCTATTTTGTTTTCCTCATGCATCTATACATCTTAAGAAATGATTCAAGTCAGTATATATAGAAGTACTGTCTTACTGTTTTTATAGTTGCACTTTATCCCACTGTATGGCAATACCAAAATGTATTCAACCAATTCTATATTGATAAATATTTAGGCTGTTTCCAATATTTTCCTATGAACCTCAGTTCTGCAAGACTATCTATGTCCACATGTCTTTGTGCATACATGGGAAACTATCTATAGGATAAAGTATTAGACCCAAATGTCTGGGTCCAGGAAAATACAAGCACATTTCAAGTTTGATAGATATTTCCAAATTGCCCTGCAAAGATGTTTCCCCAGTTTGTGCTCTCAACAGCATGTCTTGAGAATATGGATTTATTTTTAATATGTGCACTATCTATAAAGAGAGGTAAATCTGCTCAATATTTGCCACTGTGCCTTGCAATCAGTGAGTAAATGAATCTACTAGACACTAAATATAATTAAGAGCGCATTACAGTTACTATTGAAATTAGTCAGTGTAATGTATCTTCTCACCTTTCCTGGCTGATTAAATGTATACTTAATATCCATGTCCCAACTTGCAATCTTGAGAGTGTTTAGTAACTATACACAGAGCATCTGACAACTATACTCATTGACAGGAGAGAGTGTTCCATGTGTTTTAGACAAATAAAGGTCAATGTCATAAGCCTGCTGCTCTTTTGTTAGACAAGTATTTAAACTCTGATCTTATATCTCACAATTCAGTACAAGATTAAACATGATGGCGAGTTCAGCAGGTGTTTGCTATTGCTGCCTAAAACTGTCTACACTTTTGATGTTGGCTCATAATCAGATCGTTTAGACTCAGCCTGAAACAATTCTGTCGGCTTTTAACATGTCAATAAAAAATAAAAATGGTTTCTACTGTTGTTTTTAGAATTAGAAATTTTAAAGTTATTATTATTATTAAAATGTAGTAAATATTCTACAATAAATTTCTTTCACATAAAATGGAATATTTTATAATAAATTTCTTGCACATATTTTTGCATATTTGAAAATTCTTAGTCTATATAATGAAGCTCTTTTTTTTTCTCTTTGATTGTGTTATTTCCAAGCCCAGCATTTTCTCTGGATGCCTAGTGACTTCTTATACTTAACTTTGTCAATCTGACTCAATGCTCTGACTTCTTTAGACCTTGTTCTGCCATCTACATTAGCAGTCAGCGTTTCTTGATAGGATGTGACAGCTTGTGACAATGGAGCCTGATGCTGTAAATCAAAAATCTTTAAATAAAGAAATGACTTACAGGACATTTATTATGAAATGTCTACTCCATTAATAAAAATCTGCAACATTTCTAATTCTAAAATCAGAAGTTGAAGCCATTTTAATTTTTTGTTGGCATGTCAAAAGCAGTCAGCATCCATCAGTAAAACTTCCATGTTTCCAAGTGTCAAATAAATATCCCTACCAAAGGAGAGCATTGATGACCCATAACATACCACAGAAAGGCATGATTACAATTCGTTCCTTCTTCTACTCCCTTTCTTAATAACCTACATTCTTTCTTATTTTTTCTTCTCCTAATTTTATTTGTTAATAAGTGACTCATCACTCCAAAACACCTGACACATACACATCAACTTGGACATATCCTAAGTTGATCTTATCTTACCCTAAACAAACTTCTCCCTTAGAGTCCCCTATGTCAGTAAGTGATGTCACCATGTATCCAGCAGCACATGTCAACACTTTCTTCTTCCTCCACTATCCCTCCTGAACAGCCCATCAGTCACCAAATACTGTTGACCCTTCCTCCTAAATATCTCTCAAATTTATCCACTTTTCCCCATCTCTATTGTGCCCATCCTAGTCTTTCCTCCTCCTCCTCCTCCTCCTTCTTCTTCTTTGCTTGTTTTATTGTAACAAGTAGGGAACAAGTCAGGATTAGGTAATAGGTAGCCCATGTGCAGGTGAAGTTTGTTCCTGCAACTGATCCTCACTTTGCCCCTGGTTTAGGATCAGGTACCCTTAGTGATGTTATGTGTACTCTACCCCCTGGCAGTGTCTCACTACTGCCGATCCCTCTTTTGTAATATTGTGTTGAATGTTCAGGATCCACTTATGAATGAGAACATGTGGTATTCAGTTCTTTGTTTCTGTGATAGATCACTGCGTATGATCCATCCAAGTTGCCATAAAGTCCATAATTTTGTCCTTCTTTATGGCTGTGTAATACTCCATCATGTATATGTACCACATTTTCTTTATCCAGTCCACTTTTGATGGGCAGCAGAATTGGTTCCATGTTTTTGCTATTGTGAATGTGCTATGATAAATATGCATGTGCAAATATCTTTTTTGTTGTTGAATGATTTGAGTTCCTCCGGGTATATTCTCAGAAGGGAGATTGCTGAGTTATATCACAGCATTGTTTTTCATAGAGATTGAACTAGTTTGCACTCCCATCAACAGTGTAGAAGCGTTCCTTTTTCTCTGCATCCTCGCCAGCGCCTGTTGGTTTTTTATTTATTAATGATGTCCATTCTTATTGGACTCAAATGTATCTCAATGTGATATTGATTTGAATTTCTCTGATGATCAGTGAGGCTGAGCATTTTTTCATGTATCTGTTGGCTGTTTGTATGTCTTCTTTTGAGAAGTGTCTTTTCAGATCTTTTGCCCACTTTTTAATAGGGCTTTTTTTTCCTTTTGGCTTGTTTGAGTTCCTTGTAGGTCCTGGATGTTAAGGCTTTGTCAGATATACAATTAACAAATATTTTTTCCCATTCTGTGGGCTGTCTCCCAGCTCTCTTGATGGTTTCTTTTGCTTTGCAAAAGCTGTTCAGTTTGATGAGTCCCACTTGTCTATCTTATCCGTTACGGCATATGCTTTTGGGGTTATAATCAAGAATTTGTTGCCCATTCCAATGTGCAGAAGAATGTCTCCTGCATTTTCTTCTAAGATTCTTATAGTTTGAGGTTTTACATTTAGGTCTTTGATCCACTTAGAGTTGATTTTTGTGTATGGTGATAAGTAGGGATCCTGTCTCATTCTTCTTCATGTGATCAGTCAGTTTTCCCAGCACCATTTGCTGAATAAGATCTCCTTTCCCTAGTAATTGTTGTTGATGACTTTGTCAAAGATGAGTTGGTTGAGAGACCAACTTTTTGCTTCCAGAATCTGTATCCTGTTCTATACACACATCAAGAAA
>CAUYQG010288027.1:0-53794 GCA_963574415.1 Tarsius wallacei | reverse complement strand
GGGTTCATCCCTTGTTGCTTTGTTTTTTTATGTTTTTTTACGCCATTTTTTTACATTTGACCCCATCCTTGGTTTAATTGCCTTCCCCCTCACCCAAAAAAAAAAAAAAAAAAAAAAAAAAGGAGTCAAATATAGAACTGGAGAGAGAGGTACCAGGTTTCCCAGGTCTTCTCAGATGGGGTAGCCCCTGGTCTGACTTATTTTCTAACTCCATGAAAGGAAGTCTGATAAGAAAACGAGAAAAGAAGCAAAAGAGAAATACGTGACAGGGTCTTTTCCCAAGTGCTAGCAGCCTAACCCATTTTACCTTCCTGACTTGATAAAGAAAGATACAGGAGCCTTTGCTCAGATACAGACTTATTTTTACCCCTCCCATTTAGACTCTACCATCTGGAAAATGTGGTCTAAGAATAAACTCTCAGAATAGTCCATTTTAACATGTCTGCTCCTTTGTGGGGAGAGTGAGTGTGAACATTTGGGAATATGGGCAGTGGAGAAGGTTGTTGTTTCATGCAAAATAGAAAAGAGTGGTGCTGCCTTTAGATGCATGCATCCCTATACCAGGGCACGCAGTTTTGGTATTCTCAAAGCAGTTCATGAAGCAGTCAAAGAGGCCTTTCCAGCTGGGCACTAGTAGCTGATTCTCGTGGGCTGGTTTTCGGCTCTCACATTACCCCTTCAGGTGAGTACCTTTGTGCAGTAAACAACCTGGACCACTCTACATGGTCACTCTGACAGTGGTAATGGGCAGGCCTGGGGCATGTGTGTGTGGGCAGGCCTGGGCTCAAACAACTCATGCAATGGGCATCTAAGTAAGGTAAATGGATGTGGGAAAGGGTGTCCGAAGGGGAGATTGGCTTGTTTGCTTTTTTTCCCCCTCTCAATCTTGACATCCTGTATTAACACAGTGTAGATTATGCATTATGTTTTGCAGACACAAAAGAAAGAAAAAAAGGGACACAATGCTTGCTTTGGAGATGTTTGCATTCTAACTCAGCAATTCCATTCCCTCATTTTTTATGCCTCACTACTTATTGCATTTACTTTTACTTCTTCCTTTTCAAATTGAAAAAGCAGAGGAAAAACCAGACACTGTGATAATGGAATTTTATGTTGTGGTCTTTGATTACACTCCCTTCCAAAGCCTCAATATTTCACATGGTTAATAATAGTATTCTTGTAGGAAAAGTTCTTAATTTGAAAATGTTGCAGATGGCCTTTTATCAGGCGCTATGGATTGTTAAAATAAATAGATCTAATTATGAACCATTGTTGTGGAATAGGCCATCTTGAAAAACAGAAGTTAAGTTTCCAAAAACTAAAAAAGACCTTACATTTTAAGAAGACCTCAGAATAATCAGTGGTCTTCGGTTGATTGGTTTTCAACAAGTTATTCAGCAGAGGGAGGCTGTCAGATTTCCACTGGTACAATTATTTTTGTAACTCAGGTTGGGATTTGCTGGGACATCAACATCCTCTTTCTGCTTGAATAGGATTTATTTAGGAGACTCTCACTGTTCCTGTATGTTGAGATGGAACACTAGGAGAGTCTTGGGACTGAACCATTTGAAGAAAGTCTAGGTTCAGGTGGGTCACTTTAGGAGTGTTAGTATAGTCCTAAACAACATTAGCTCTTGGAACTACTCTGACGGTGAAGATGTGAGAGGCCTGATATTTCTCTGCAAGAACTTCTTGGGTTAATGAGTTTTGGTTCTTGTCATCAAGCAAATGCTTGCACCAGAGCAAGGTGTGGAAAACTACAGAATGAGTGGATATTCATGTGCTCTGCCAAAGTGGTGTCATTATTGTTGTTTTACCAACAATGAAAGATCTTAAATGTATGAATAGACAAGACAACTTCTGAATTATAATTTTGTAACTGATACCTGGAAGTCTTCCGGTTTGTGCTGAGTGATTACCCAAGGTTACTAAGGACAATTTTGGGGATCACACATTTGAATTGACATCTAAAAATGGAGTAAAAGTCTAGATGCTGAAACTTATCCTTGTTGATTAGAGTTCTATTTATTTCCTAAAACTTCAGTAAATAAGAGTTTACTCTTATTTGATGTTATAGTTGAAAATATACATGGATTTAGAAAATTTTGGTAAATCTATAGATAAATGTATGAATTTTCTTTTCAATGTAAAATCTTGAGTTCAAATTCTACATAAAAACACAATTCTTAAATTAGTTTTAAAATAAATTGACATTGACAAAACCCAAGGTGAGGAGAGAAAATTTTAAAAGAAGAGGCAAGAGCTACCACTATAATTTAAAAATATTTTTCTCCATTCTTTATATTTGTCAGTTGAAACCAGTTCATTGATTGTGACCATATGATAGAAAAAATGTGCATTTGTGCCAAAACATTTTGCTTTTGTGTGTGTATTTTAGGGCCTTCATATTAAAATTATAGGAAAGACCTATTTGATAAAGGTGAATTTTGCTGAAAATATTAAGGCAATACATATTTGAATTCATACAAATAAGATTGAATGAACCTCCAGATGACTAAAACATATTTCATCTTTGCCAATTGGAGTTCTATTTAGCTCCTAAGCTGCAATAAATAAATATTGAAAACATTGAACGAAACCTCTTTTTCAATGTATGAGTTAGTTTCCTAACAGAGTTAAATCAATTTTACTGTGAAACTATTTTTTCCATAACAGATCTATGATAGGTTGGCGAGAAAAAAAAAGGAGGACTAGCCATTCATTACCATAAAAAGCTTATTACTTGCTCTGGCCGTCTCAGTATTCAGTGGATGCCTAAAGTGGAAATAATTTTAAATTCTACCTTTGCAGTATCAGGTGTGGGTGAATCCAGAGATATTTGCTATGAGTGTGACAAAATAATTGTTGTGGAATTGGTTGTTGAATTGGAATTTTTTGTTGCCAGCAAAATTCATATTGCCAAGTTCTTATTCTCTTTATCTTTTTTTACATTAGAAAATATATTTTATTTAGAAAGTAAATTGGAGACAGAGAGAGAGAGAGAGAGAGAGAGAGAGAGAGAGAGAGAGAGGATTCATCTCCCCAGGGTAGGAGAGGAGGCCAAAGCTTAGAGAACATGGTGGCCATAGCTCAAAGAGCACAAGGCCAGACCATAGCTTAGCAGATCAGTGACTTCCCTTTATCTTTAAAATCTAAGAATATTTTGAGTGAAACCCAATACAAACGTGTATTATTCCTTTAACTTTTTGATCAAATTAGTAGTGTTTTCTATTTGCAGTAGGCTATTCACAGAGTTCTTTTTCATAAGTCTTGCAGCATCAAGGGGGAAAAAAGGAATTTATTCCTCCTACCCTCACCCCAAGTATTGAACACAATATGTAATGCTCCAAGACTCTCTTGGCTTAACCTGCCAAATTAGGCAGTATGGAATCAGCAAGGGCCACCATCTTATGAAACTTTCCAAGCCTACTTATGAAGGCTTAAATTGGCTGTATCTTGAACCCCATAAAACAAGTTCTGGGATTGGTATAAGCCTTTGATTTATCGGAACATATCTGATGGTGAGTCATCCACTGACCCTTCTGCTATGAGCCCTCCTTCAGACAAGGTCCATCAGAGACCCAAAGATTCATAGTCAGATCTTTGTCAGCTAAGCACATTTCTCCATCTCAAGGAAATCCTCCTCAGCTCCGTAGAAGCAATAGTTATACCTCAAAGAAGGACTCAGTTAAATATGTTGCACATCTTCACTTGTTTCACTTGAATAAGAAACTCTCAATCTTCCCTGAAGTATACTTTTTAGGGGAACTTTAAGAAGAAATATTTGATCATGAGAGTGGTAACTGGGTGTATAAATGGGAGTATAGTGATTCCTATTTAAGGAAATTCCTTTAAAGAAGAGAGAATTTTAGTGACTTTCCAGAGATCAGGCAAAGGCCAGTTTCCCCTTGATACTGGAAATTTCAAGACTGGAAACAGTCTTGTGTTAATGAAGATGGAGAGGGGATTTTAACTGTGTATCAGCAGCATAGACAATTTCCTAAAATGCATCTCTAATTAACCATTAATAATTAGCTCATTAATGAATTTAACAGATATTCATTGGGCATCTCTGCCAGGCAAGATTCTGTGTACCAGAGTTACAGAAGTGAATGAGATACATTTTTTTCCTGTTAAAGAGCCTAGCGGGAACTATATAGTTAACAGCAGTGATTTTTCTCAGACTCTCAGAAAAAGGTGAGGATTACTTATTTCTCAATGTTGGCTTTTGAAAACAAATATGTGAAGAAACTTCAACTAAGGAAAACCAAATTCATGTTCATAATTGGTTTGTTCAGTATTGTCATCAGCAAACTGTATAATGGCAATGCAAAACTTGGGCTGTGGGGGACATTGTCAATTTCTAATTTGTCCAAAGTGTGCAAGTGATAATTTATTGCTTTTGAGGAACAAAGCAATCAAAACCACTGTCAATACAAACTCGGGGTATTCTTGGTTTTAGAGAGCTCTGTCATAATAATGATTCCTTACACTGTGTGGAGTTTGATGTTTATAGAACTATCATAAACACTTCTCTATATTTCATCTTTATAATAACCGTCAGTAGGCTATTTCTACTTTTCTGTTGAGAAGATGCAGGTCTCAGTGATTGTGACTGAGTTACTTATCCCAGGTTATAAAAGTAACAGCTTCAGAGAGGGTCTTGAATGGAATGTCTTCTGTCTCTCATTCCAGGAAAGTTTATTACGCCTCACGAAGGACTAATGTAAGGACTAGATGTGGATCTGGATAAGAAACACCATAGCTATTAAATTGATGAAAGTGGTCTTATCACTTTCTGGGTTACTCAAGAAGATGATGTGGGCAGAATAATGGGCTCCTAAAGAGGTTTGCTTTCTCATCTCTGGGATCTTTGAATATGTTAAGTTATGGGACAAAGGGGAATTAAGGTTGTGAATGGAATTAAGGTTGTTAGTTAGATGACCTTAAAATAGGGAGATTAACCTAGATTATCCCCCGTGGGCCCACAGTAATTCTTCAAAAAGGAGGCAGCAAAAGAGAGGGAGGTGTGACTAAGAAAGTATAGCCAGAGGGATGTGACATTGCTGTCTCTAAAAATGAAAGAAAAGGCCACAAGCCAAGGAATGTGGATAGCCTCTAGAAGCTGAAAAAGGCAAGGAAACAGATTTTCTCCCAGAACCTCTGGAGGGAAACAGCCCTGTGAACATCTTGGTTTTAGTCTATTGAGACTTATGTTGAACTTCTGACCTACAGAACCGTATGATAATACACTTTTGTTGTTTTGTGCCACTAGTTTGTGGTAATGTGTTAAAGTAGCAACAGGAAACCAATACAGAGCCAGGTCTACAGCCTCAGAGTAGACAGGATGACTAGGAACCCATGTTATTACCATGTGGGGACAGTTACAGGTTGGATGAATAGTTTATTTAGTTATTTATTAATAAATATTTATTGCACATCTACTTGGTACCAGGTACTGTTCTCAGTCCCATGGTAAATAAGACATAAAAATTGTCTTCATGAAGTTATTATGGTAGGGGGAGAGACAGTCAATAAATAAGTAAAATACATAATATATTAGATAAGGATAAGTGATGAGGAAATTGTAAAAAGAAAACAGTGATAGAAAGCAGGGATGTGTGTGTGTGTGTGTGTGCGCGCACGCGTGTGTTTTTGTGTGTGTGTGTGTGTGTGTGTGTGTGTGTGTGTGTGTGTGTGTTTATTGGCTTGTAAATTTTGAATGTGGCTTCTATGGGAGGTTCACTGAGAAGGTGATATGTAAATAAAGACCTGAGGACTCAGGTCAGGAAAGAGCAAACAGCCATGTGGCTTTCTGAGAGAAAATGTCCCAAGCAAAGGAACGCAAAGGCTCTGAGGATAGAGAGTTCTTAGGGTGCCAGGTTGGTCTTCTGGACAGTAGCTTTTGGCTCCCTTTAGCCTGGCCTTGGAGTTTTCTTCTCAGCTGGTGGGTTTTTTAAAAATCACCTATGCTGCGGAGAAAAAGACTGTTTCCAAAGGCCTGCCTGAGGGAGCTGGAGGCAGAGAATATCAGAGAATTGTTTTGGTGCTGATAACCAATTTTATGGATCAGATATTTTAATTAATAAGGGGAATGGGGAAAGTGATACAAATAATGTAAATACTGTGTGGCATTTCTTTGAAATTTTGAATAACTTTTACTTTAAAAAGTTAAGGAGTTTGGTTAGTGATTGGAAAGAGAGAATAGGGAATTCTCTAAACCCAGCCAGCATTTCACAAAGTGCTGTTGGAAAAGATCAGCCTCTTTTATTTTATTTTTTTTGCTTCACAATGCTCTTATCCAATATAAATCCTGCAGAGTAACTTTTTATCTTTCTGTCTTCAGTCAGAGTTTACCATCACTATCCTTAAACCTATTGGCTAGCATTTATTTAAACAAGCAGGCTCCGGCCTGTGGCTCCAGCAGTGGAGGGAGGAAGAAAGTTTTCCAAAGCAGGACACCTGGAGCTAAGAAGGAGCCAGGTGTAATCAGAGAGGGGCTGGCCAGTTGGCAATCATAGGATGGATCAGCTACAAACTTGCTCTGGGAAGTAGGAAATACACAGAAAAGATAGAGGAAATACACAGAAAAGATAGATAGAGAGAGAGAGAGAGAGAGAGAGAGAGAGAGAGAAAGTAAACCGCAGCAAGAAAAAAAGATGCTTCAAGAGGTACGTGGCAATTTTAAAACATGGCCTTAAAATTCTTTGACTCTCTTCCCATCAAGAGTGCGGTCTGTGTCTCCTCCCCTTGAATCTCTTGTTTGACCAACAGAATATGGTAGAAGTGACACTGTATCAGTTTTTGTTGAAGACCTGAAGAAACCGGTAGCTTGCGCTTTCTGTTTCTTGGACCCTAGCCACCATGCTGTGAAGCAGCTTTACCTACCTAGCAGAAAGGCCTGAATGAAAAGGAACCTGCAGCCAGCCATGTGCAAGAGCCATCTAGGAGGCAGATTCTCAAAATTTATAAGTTTTCGTTAGTATATTAGGCTCCTCATTTTTGGTTTTCCATACCATTTTCTTAACAAAATATTCTTTTTCCATTCATAATCAATTGCCAAAATCAAATTCAGCACTTTAAACCCATGCCTCAGTTCTACTGCTCCTTGTTGTCACGACTACAGGACAGGAAAATACGAATAAAAGAGAAAAGGGTCACAGGATGACAAAACAAAGCGCTGGGAGTCAGGAGGCCCAGCCAGACATACCAGCTCCTCTCTGATGCTCTCACTCAGAGACTCCACATGGTCCTTTCCTTGGGCTGGAATATGCTTTATCTAAACATTCATACTTCTTCTCTAAGGTCAAGTCCTACTCTTCATGAGGGCCATTCTGTGTGATCCCAGCTGACATTACATAGTACAGAGATGAGCTTTGTCTACTGAGCCCTGCCCAAATTTTAGATTTGTGAGAAAATAAAGTAATTGTTTTCAGCTGTTAAGTTGTGAGGTAGCTTGTTATACATGGATAATTATAACAAGGTTACATTTTAGGTGACTAAGAAGAAGAGATATCAAGTCTCATGCAATATTGAAGATGCTTTGTTATTTCATGTGTATGAAATATAAATCATATGATTAAAACCTTTCTTAAACATTTGGAGTTATTGATTCTCTCCCCAGAAAAATGCACATATACCAACCTTTTGAATACAGTTTCAAGTCTCAGGACCTCCTACATTCATTCATGGGCATAGACCTCAAGTTGAAAACCTCTGTGATCAGAATCTCTCTCCACTGCTGCTTGTTATACAGTGGAACTTGGTATAAGCTCAGGGAAGGATGAGAGAAAGGACACCAGGATTTCTGTCATTAAGCTTGTGTTTTATTCCAGTCCTTTCATAGACTTGCTCTTTTATTACAGATATAGTATAAAAACTCTCTAGCCTGGGTGTGGTGGCTCCTGCCTATAATCCCAGCACTTAGGCCAAGGTGAGAAGATTGCTTGAGCCCACGAGTTCAAGACCAGCCTAGGCAACATAGTGAACCTTGTCTGTACAAAAAATAAAATAAGTAGCCAGGCATGGTGGCATATGTGTGTAGGCCCAGATACTTGTGGAAACTTGAGGCAGGAGGATCACCTGAGCTCTGTAGGTCAAGACTGTGTTGAGCTTGATTGTGTCATTGCACTCCAGTCTGGGCAACAGAGTAAGACACCCAATTCAAAACAAGACAAAAAATACCTCTCTACATCACAACCTCTTAAATGGTAAAATGTGAATTAAAATCCTATTCTTTCTTTCCTTAAAGGAACATTGAAATTAAAAAAGAGAGAAGAAAGGAAATAAATATGCTTAGAAATGTAATCATTTGCTCCTGAAAGATACTGAATGAATATTTGTTGAATTGTTAGCTCTTGTTATACGTGGGGGATTGATTGATTAGGTACACCAAACCTTTAAAGGCAAGGTTTTGTCCATAAAACAACCCTGGAACATGGGCCCCTAGAGAAAGAGTACCATAGACCAAAGAGTGTAGGAGTGGAAAAGAGAATTCAGTGTATCTCCCCCTCCCCCTTCATCCCCGCACTATGTTTCTTGTTACCTTCTCAAGGAGTTTTGTAGCCAGTGTAGAGGAACAAGGAGAAACAGTTGCCTGCAAAGACTGGTATCAGTTTACACCAAAACAGAACTCTGCCTATTAGCAAATGGAATTGGAAGCAATATACACAAAAATCTCACAAAATTTAAAAGAACATAGACACTGCTTCAGCATTGGCGTCACTGGGATAGAAAGTCTATTTACATGGTTTCTTATGACGTCAGCAAAACATTTTGAATAGCAACTCCTTGGCTGCCTGCAGTTGGTCTGAAAATGTGAAATAAAACATAAACTACAGACCTGACTTATGAGCAGGACGTTCCAAGTTTCCTTCCTTGCTTTCTGTTGTAACAGATTGCCTTGTTACTGTATTTATAGATTTCTATCATCACAGATTAAAGAGTCCCAGTGTTGACCAGGGCAAAACCCAAAACACAGGTGATGGGAGGCAACACCAGATGTTAAAACCTTCAACAAGGAAGACCTATTGTGGTGGTTTTTCCTTCGCGTTGTAAAACTATAAGGATAAAGAGGGACGGGAGAGTAAAAGCAGGAATCATGTTCGCATGGCTTGAAGGTGCTTTAGTTTCCATCAGACATGGTGACAATGATCAATGAGTCACAAAATCTTAAACAACAGTTGCCCAGCACAAACTGTCACAAGATCCCAGATCAAAGATATTTTCAATATACTTAGTTTTGACATCAGTGTAAGTTTAGTCAATTTTGGCTGAACTAGTTGCCTTTGGAAATACAGTTCATCACCTCTTTCTCCTTTTCATCCTCTCCTGTCTCCAAGCAGTCCCCAGAATCTGAATATAATAATTATCCAGGTTTGGGTATATTTGCATGTAAATAAATTGCTTATGATGGATCCAGTCAAAGTCGATGAGTGGCACTGCCCTAACTCATGCTGTATTGACTTCCTGCAGATCAGCCCTGTGACTGCTAGAAATCCCTTGCAGGGGGACAGAAGCAAGTGACCTTGAGGGTCCTGTAAAGTGTCTGAGGACAGTAATTACATCACTTGTTTATTCTTTTTTAGGAGTATCTAAATAGGTTTAAGTGGAAGGCAGCTCACTGTCAGACACATGAAAGAGATTGTGAGTTTGAGAGGTTGAAGTATGGTCACAAAATATTCATGAGGGCATATGTTGAGTATTTATTCTCAGAAGCTTCCTGCTAGGGCCTCTAAGCATTAGATTCTCTGTAAGAAAATTGGTGCCAATGAAGAGGCATATAGTTAAGGACGCTGAAGCAGAGTGAACAAAATTGATTTGTGGCTCACAGGTAGGAAAAAAAATCCCCAATTAGCTTTTTTTTAAAAGCATGCACTAAAGGAAGAATTAATATACATATTTTTCAAATGTTTCCTTTTTGTTTTCTATTTTAATTGCAAACTTATTACCTATTTTATATGATAGGACTTTCAGGAATTATTTGGTGTTTTTCCAGTTTTTCCTTGCATTGGCCTGATGCCAGGAAAGAGATAAATCAAGCACAGTCCTTGCTGTCAGCAGTTCACAGTCTGGCAGCCTGTCTAGCCACATGGACAAACAACTACCGTGCAATTTGATAAGAGAGGTGGACAGAAGGTGGGGCAATGGCACAGATGGAAGTTCTCAACAGGGGTGCAGGGAATTGAGAGAAGAAGAAATCCAAGAGCTGTATCTTGTCAAAAGTTGGGACATTCCAGGTAGAAAGAAATAGGATTGGGAGGGTAGAGGTGGGTATTCTGAGAAGAGGGCATAGTAAGTACAGAACACAGAGATGGCACTAGCACTGTGCATTTTGGAGCTGTTGGTAGGTTGATAGGATTAAAGCATGGAAATGTTCCACCAGAAAGACTGGGAAATAATGCTGGAGATGGATCATGTAGCATCTTGCAGGCTGTACAGAGGATCTTGGGTTTTACCTAAAACCAGCAGGAGCCTTGGAAAGATGTGGCAGGTGCTGCCAGTGCTGTGTTATATTCCTTTGGCAATCACTGCCTCTGAACAAGGCAGCAGTTACAAGTCCCAGCAGTGACAAATTTGCAATACTACAATGTGGCAGGCCCAAAATGTCAAGAGTTAACACCTTGGGAGTATTCCTCAAACAATCATAGATAAATAGCTCTGACTCTTCTCCCCTGCTGTGGGGCAAATCTGTGCCGTGTTCTGTATGGTATCCCTAAAGTTCCCATGGGATTGAGTCTTACTTCCTCACAGCAGTTGTCTGTTCATTAACATACCAGAGCTGCCTTCCACCATCCTTGCCATCCTTTCACACCCCCTACATTTGTTTCCTGGGATCACTTCTTAAAAAAATGATTTGCACTTACATTCTTAGCTTGGGGGCTTGGCTTCTTCTGATGGAACCCAATCTAGGGCTGGTTTTTGGCATGAGGAGAAACATGGGGATGAAGGTAAACTCCAGATGGTTTCCGTGGGAATGATAGTGAGAGGGGAAGACTCGGAGCAACTTAGAAAGCACAATTCATAGCAATTATGACCTTGCTGGATATACTCTGAGAGGGAGGGAAGGACCCTTGGATGATTCAAGGTATGAGTTTGTTGACTGGAGGAATCCATTAAACAAAATAAGGAAGCCAAGGTGAGGAATGAGATTTTTTTGAGAAATATAAGGGATTTGGATTTGATTTATGCTGAATTTGATGTATTGCCATGGATAGCGTGGGACTAGAGGCGAGAACTAGTCGGGAGACCCCAGTTTGGAAGCCAGGCATCAGCTTCCTGGCAAAGTAATAGTGGAAGCTGTGGATGTGGCTGTGGTCACTCCAACAGAGCATGGAGACAGGGAGTAGGGAGACCCAGCCAGAACAGGACTCTGGGAGTACCAACCTTTAACACTCAGATTTATGAGGGGGAACCTGTTGAGGAGAAGGTGAGCTCTGAAAGACCAGGCAAGGGCCAGGGAGTGATGGCATAGAACCCAAGAGAGGGAAGAAGCAACAGAGTTCAACAATGTTTCCATTGGATTTGGAAGCTGGGTGGTCACTGGAGTCTTTGGGAAGGTCATATTAATTTGGATCAATAAGAGAAGCAGTAGAATTTTCCCCCACTTAAGAAATTTGACTTTATTACTTAAAAATTAGGCTAGCCAAAAATTGCCTAAAAGAGAGATTGCTTTTGTGAATAGATAAGAATAATTTCTAATTATAAATAAGCATGATTTCAATTAGCATACTAAAGAATACTGCCTTCTGTTTAGATGATTTGTATAAAATTGGATACTCACAAAGCTTCAAGTTGGTTCTACTAATTAGGCAAAGATTTCTCCTTCAAGTCAATTGCTGTTTTTTTTTTTTTTATATTGGTCCCTATTTCTGTTATAGTTATCACAGGCTTCAATTTTATGTTGCCACAGAATAAGGTTTAATCCTCTAACTCATGCCCCTTTAAATTTTGAATAACAATTCCATCTTCTTAGAATTTCACTATTTATGGTTAAATTTAGTTATTTATGGTTAAGAACTTGATCTCTAGAGTTAGAATACTTGACAATTATAGTGGATCCACCACTTATTCTTTGAGATGCTGGGGATAGGTACTTTGCTTCTCCATGCCTCAGTTTTCTCATCTGTAAAATGGGGATAATAATATAACCTCAGAGGGTAATTCTTAGTACCAAATAAGTTAATTTATATAATGTACTTAAAAACATGTCTGGCACAGAGTAAGTGCTCAGTATGCTTTAGCATTGGAAATATTTGTTAGTATATTTCTGTTTATTATTTGTTATTATTATTAAAATTGGGAGATAGCATAGTATAAAAATAATGATTGAACTGGAAAACAAAAGATTAAGAGTTTGCTCTCAGGTTTTCTGACAACTCTGTGTACTTGGACAAGTTCATTCACTTCTCTGAGTTCATGTTCTCCATCTATAAAAGATGGAGGTTGGAATAGAAAATCTTTGAGGCCAGCCTCGTATTTAATATTCTAAAGGCCTACCTTTTGTTTAGAAGTACCTGATTTATACCGCAATCTTAGCTGTTGTATGTTTTTCTCTAAGGGAAGATAAATGGGCAAAAAGGGGAAATTAGAAAACATTTCATTAAGGCAAATGCTTTCTCGGAAGCACAACAAATGCTTTGGTTTATTTCATATAATTCCTTTCTTGGCCTCAAACCTATAAATCACGTTATACCATTATGTCATATTCAAATGGCTTATCTTTTCCTTTTTGAATGTACTTCTGATTTTAACAAGTCCAGGTGTATTTTATTTTATTTTGCCCTGTTTCTTTCATATCTCTTACAGAAAAATAATTTTTTTTTAATTGGGGTCTCTCTCTGTTGCTCAGGCTGGAGAGCAGTGGCACAATCATGGCTCACTGAAGCCTGGAACTCCTGGGCTGAAGGGATCCACCCTTCTCAGCCTCCCAAGTAGCTGAGACTACAGGCTACAGGTGTGTGCCACCACAACTGGCTAATTTTTCGATTCAGAAAAATATATATTTTTAAATTTTAAAGATGTGGGGTACAGTTCAGGGTTAGGTATATAAATATTCATTGTGCAGGTACCCTTGTTGATGAGGTGTGCTCCTCCCTCCTCTGGCAGTTTCCCTCAACTGCCAACCCCCCCTACCCCCGCCCGGCAGTTTCCCACTATTGCCAATCCCAGAAAAATAATTTTTAATGCATCCATTTTCTTTGCTGATGCTATAATCTGGACAAATTGATTTTTCTTTTAGATTTTAAACATGCAATATGTGTAAATAAAATAATAATTATGTAATGTGGGGTTTTTTTGTATCTTAGCACATTTTCTGGTATCTGAAAATTGGCCCCTGTTCTTATTCTGCACTTACTCTAATGAACTTTTCCTCTGATGAGTTGTTTTTCATGTGCACACATGGGGGAGCTTTTGAGACACTGCTTTGAATGTTACACTTTGATGACTTTCTCAACAACTTGACCCTAAGAGGATAGACTGGAATTCTTCATCACAGAAAGTTTAATAGGGCTTGGCTGGCTGGAGAACTGACTTAGATTTCCCTGGTGCTCACTGTCTAGTATGCAGCCTTAGAACCAATTCATAATTCTCTTTTAAAAGTAACCAGAAATGTAGATATCCTAGCAAAAAAGCATAAGGCTAAGAACATGAAAAGGAAAATTTAAGGCAGATTCAGGGTTTTCTAAAGTCTCAACAAGAAGTATATGGAGTCATAAACATGGAGGACTACCTCTCCAGGTGAAATGGGAGAGTCAGCCAGAAACTGATTTTAACAGCAACATTGTTTAAAGAAGCCTTTGAAATTATCCCAAATCTGTTCCTCCACAGAAAAAGAAAAATCCAAATTTACATTATAATATAAAACAAATCACACCTAGGGGAAGCAGAAACAAAAGTAATGGCTTGAGTTGGGCCTGATGCTCTTGACCTATAGGTTTGTTTGCCATTTAAAGAAAAATAGAAATACTATGTTAAATGAAATAAAACTTCATAGGTCCTGGATTGGCTTATTGTTTTCTTCCTTTTGATCTCCAATTTTGGGGTGGTTAAAAACATAAACATATAAAAATTGACCTGGTAGCAGCCACACTGATATATAAGGTAGCATCATGAATGGCTGGGGCTTCTCTTTGCCTCAGTTTATTTGGAATTAATAATGACTATCACAATCTTATGTGAATGTTTTGGTCATGAGACAAAATTTTAAATGTCCTTAAAATTAGGATTCTTAGAGAAAATCAATACTGCTGGCTTTTTAGTGCTCATTAGCTAATATTTTCTGTGTAAAGTCCATATTATAACTGACTTAGTATAAATTAAATACAAATAAATTGGTCATCCTTTAGGATGATATGGAAAGAGGTGAAATTTATCTTTCTTTTCATTGGTTTTTCCTACCTATGCAGCCAAATTTCATTCTCCATAGTTTGTGCTCAACTCCTTGCTTTTCCTTTCTCTAATATTTTCCTCAGTGCTCTTATTCATTTTCATGCTTTTAACCATTAACTATATTCCTATTCTGGGTTTCTATCGTAGACTCCAGCTGTACATTTATATCGCCCATTGGATGTTCCTAATTGGATATGGAAGTCAAATTTAATAAATGAATCACCAATCTTGCCTTCATTTCTCCACTTCCTCCGATTTCTTCTTTACATCCTCTCCCAGCTCACCAATTTCTCCTGACTTCCTCATTTCTGTTCACTGAGTCACCATTTTTTGAACCACTTGGGCTTGAAAATTTGGAGTCATCTTTGACACTCACCTATCTGATGTTCTGTACTGTCAGGAGTCCCCAAGTCCATCCTCAGGCTTGCGAGTTTGCTGAAAGAACTCATGGGATTCAGAAAAGCTGTGATAGTAACAGCTACAGCTTTTTATAATGAGATAATACATATCAAAATCAGAAAAGTAAAACTTGGGGGCAAAGTCCAGGAGAAACTAGGTAAAACTTCCGAAAGTTTTTTTTTTTTTTTTTTCTGGAAGAGTTGCACAGATGCACTTAATTCTCCAAGCAATGATGTGTGACAACATGTACAAAGTGTTGTCAACCAGGAAAGCTTGCCTGAGCCTTGGTGTCCAGGGTTTTTAATGGGAGTCGGTCATGAAGGCATGTAGTTTCTGCGTGACTTAACTTTAGCTACTCAGACTCCTCCTCAGGGAAAAAGCAGGCATCCATTATGAATCACATTGTTAGCATAAACTATCTGATGACACTGGTAGCACATATTTCAAGGCCTCAGGCACACAACACTCTTATCGACAGAATATGCCTAGGACTCAAGGCTCACTCTCAGGAGCTGGCCAAAGTCCAGTTCTGAAGAGAGGTCTTTTTTGGGAATGGGCAGCATTTGAGCCCAGTCTTTCTGAGTTAATCCCACTACACATGCACATGAAATCATCAGGCTTTATTTGTTGCTGGGAAAAATCAGTAAGAGCACATACTGTGGTGTTAAACAGATACGTGTTTGAGTTCTGACTGAAGATTAAATGAGAAGTGATTAACATAATGTTGGCCACATAAATAGCAAACGAATGTTAGATGGTGATTTCTTGTTGTTATTGTGATATTTTATTGTCTCTGACCTTTTCTATTCAGTATTGCTTCATTTATCTGGCCTAAGACCTTATTGCTTTTGCCTTCATGGTACATTAGCTTCCCATGTACATGAATTTAGGATGTTATGCTGCACTAGCAAATAACCCCAAATCTAAGTCACTTGCAAAAACAAGGGAATATTTCTTGATCCTATTAGCTTGTCTATTATGTGGTACCTGTAGCTCTGCTCTGTAGTAAAATTATTGAATTACTGAAGAAACAGTCCCATTCTGGGATAATGTTGCAAAGAGAAAGGAACACATGATGGAACCATGATGGCTCTTAAAGTTTTGCTTGAAAGTGATACATAGTCTGTCTATTCACTTTTTATTGTCTAAAGTCAGTAACATAGCTAGGCCTGAGGTTATTGGATAGGGATGTGTAATATTCCCTCATGGCAGTGGTGGCAAATGTTGGATTATCAGTAACATAATCCATCAGCTTCCTAACTGGCCCCTCTACCTTCAGTCTCTCTCTACTCTTGACACAGTCTACTCTATCCTGTTGACCATCACCAAGTCCATAGCCCCAAAATTTAGTGTTGACACACTATTTCTCTTCTTTGTAACTGCTTTAACATGGTCTTCTATTGATTAGTCATGCAGGACCCCTTTTATGCTCAATCATTTATGACTTTCCATACTCCAGTGAAACCACAATACGCACCAGCACTGGATACGTTTATCTTAGCACTTTCTATACCTTTGTTCATAATATTCATTCACTGAGCATGAGGACATTTTTCTGAAAAAAACATATCATTTTATTCACTTTTAAATTCTCGACAGAATCCAAGTGCTTTACTCATTGTCATGCCTGAAACATGTAATAAATGAACAAAAGAATACATATTTTCTCAGTGTTACAAATAAATCCAAATACTATTCAATGATGATGAGAAGTCAGGCCAAAGAGGTGAAGGGAGGCTGAAATCCAATCCATGCTTTGCTCATGAGGCAAGCCCTGAGGTGAGATGAGGAGGAAGGGTTCCCTTTCTAATCAACACAAAAGCTTTGAGTAGTGTAGCAGTGGCTTCTCTTTAGGGTGTTTGTATACTAAAAGAAGACCTTCTCTAAAGAACCTGTATGCCTCCTAAAGACTATGTGAGTGTAAATTATTGCAGAGTATCACAAGAAAAATGTTGTTTTGTCTCTGCTTTCTTGAAACTTTTGAATGCTGGGCAATTGAGTTGTCTATTATATTATTGCTGTTATATCTACTTAACATCCTTTGGATGTCTGTGGCTCACGACATGTTCACGAGATTGGGGCCTCAGAACTGCTTTGTGCTTCCTGAGGCTGGACCTGTGGACTGTACCCTTTTTGCCCACCCAAGTCTTAGTTACCTGGGGGCAGCACCTCTCTTACTGGAGAAAGTAACACTTGAGGCAAAAAATATCATACTGGGAATAAGGATTAGGAAAAGTAATGAGTTTGGCTATACTTAGTAAAAAAGATGAAAAGCCCTGTTTCATGAAAATGTTCCTAAAAATAAAAACCAATTCCTGACAATGTAGCAAACAACCAAAATCATTCTTTGGTTGAACGATTTTTAAGTTTTTTCCCCTATTACGGTTTTAAAAACTGCTCCATAAGAAATCCGTTCCAAATTCAGTGCCAAAAGGGAACATTGCCTATCAGCAGGCACAATAGTTAGGAGCAGAAAGGCATGCAACAGCACTTTGATTGCCCAAGGCAGGATAACTGTGAGTGTGGGACCTTTATTGCTGCCTGGGAAGTGCTTCCGTGTGGGGAGTAAACTCTCAGTCAAAGTTGGTATGACAGATTTAAAGCAAATAAAACCACTGTGCATGTTGTCAGAAACATGCTTTTTTTTTTTTTTTAACAGCATTTTACTTATGTTTCTACGTTATGTCGAGGGGCTTGGGTTCATATGTTATTTAGGAAATAAACCAAGCAAGGCAAAATTAGTGTCACTCATATTAAGGTATTAATTTCAGCACTAATGAGAAGCTGAAAAATGAGGCAAAGATGACTGGAGAATATTGAATGAAAGTAAATAGAGTAGATAAACTTTCAGAATCTTGTGTTCAGAATCCTGGTATTAGAAGTAGAATATGGAACTAATTGATCTGTGGTTGGTAAGGACTTTGAATTACAGAGAAGATTAAGTTTGATCAACCCAGCACTTGTCTCCTTTACTAGTGGGAAAGACATGAGGGCATTTATGTTGTCAATAAATATTCTTATTAATTTAATGAAATACCAATGTGTTGGTGGCATTTTGGGGTCACCGTCATTATCATAACATACCTGTTCATGCTGCGTATCTATGGGTTCCCAGACTGCTCTGAAATTCCTTCATACCCAACTTGGCAATTATGACTCATCCCTTGGACGAAACAATATAGTTTTATTTTAGGACTTGAAGAATCTGGTCACCATTTCCAAGACTGAGCAGATTTTCTGGAGCCAGGTCAGAATGAGACATTGATGTTGCCTCCATTGCAAATACTATATGTAGAAAAGACATACGTATTTCTCATTGAGCAGATTGTCTTTTTTAGGAATGATTTTTCCTCCACAGTCTTATGAGATCCTATTACAGTATTTTACTTTACCCTTGCTTTTGAAGCTGATAGCTTTCTCTCAGTGTTCCAAATTGATTCTATTTCTATAAAGTGGTTAAAGTGGAACAATTCTTCAATCCATTGATGCCATTCACAGAAGTAGTAATAAAGAGGTTTCTTATCCTAAAGGGACCAGTTACTTATGGTTGTTCATTAATTTATTCTGGAATGTTCGAGTGCTCCATATTTGCTGGTACTGCACAAGATACTGGGGTTCAGTAGTGAGGTCAAGTCAGATACAGTCTTTGACCTGATAATATCTTAAATAGTTAAATCTATTGGAAATACAAAAATAATCTGACTGTGACCATATACTGTACTGCGAGGAGTGCTATGGTGGAGAAGCCCAGTGAACTCACAGGAGGCATATTAACATTATTTTGTTGCCTGTATATGCCAGGAAGTATGCTAAAAGCTGAATTTGTAGCTATTAATAACTAACAAAATAGACACTGTCCTTGCCATCATGAAGCTTACTATTAGGAAAAACCAGTGTAGATTGAATAAATTCATAGATGCATACATGTGATGTTGCTATAAAGGAAAACATGAGGTGTGATGAAAGGGTTCATCAGGAGTTCTAGTTTAGACTAAGTGTTGAGGGAATGACGTGGATCAAAGGTAGAAACATTTAGGCTGAGACTTGAAGTATAAATAGGAGCTAGCCAACTAAAGAGGGGGAAGAAAAGTGTTCTTGTGAAAAGAACATCACTTTCTAAGGTCAGAGGCCAGTGAGAACATGAAAACTCATAGGGCAGAATGTTTGGTATGGTTGTGACCTTGAGTGCAGTGAGGGATAGAGGCAGAGGGAAGGACAAGGGATGAGGATGAAGGGTGACCTATCTTGAGGGGAAAGGAAGACCTATTGAAAGTGTTTTAAACATGAAGGAGACATGATCAGAATGACGTCTTCAGAACTTTTGTAGTAGATTGAGTTGTGGGACAAGTTGGGAGGCATGGAGACTAGTGAGGAGGTTGTTGCGGGAACCTAGGCTAAGCAGCTAAGCCATTCACTATAGAGTGATTGTCAGTCAGGGCTCTCCCGAGGACATAACCACTAGGATATATATTCATACACACATACACACACATATGATAAATACATACATATAAATATATGTATATGAAATTATAAGGGAGGACTGGCTCATACAATTACAAGGCTAAGTCCCACAATAGGCTGTCTGCAAGCTGAGCAATGGGAAAAACTGGTAGTGTGGCACAGCACAAGTCTAAAATTCTCAAACCCAGGGTGGTTGACAGTGCAGCCTCCCTCAGTCTAAGGCCGAAGGCCTGAGAGACCCTGGGAGGCCATTGGTGCATGTCCCAGAGTCCAAAGGCTGAAGAATCTGGAGTCTGATGTCCAAAGGCAGAAGGAGAGGAAGAAACGCATTCTGCCAAGGAAAGCGGAGAGAGAGAGAGAGAGAGAGAGAGAGAGAGAGAGAGAGAGAAACAGAGAGGGAGAGAGAGAGAGAGAGAAGAAACTCAGCAAGTTACTTGTCCCCATTGTTCCACTCGCTTTGTTGTAGCTGTGCTGGCAACTGATTCGATGTTGCCACCCACACTGAAGGTGAGTCTTCCTCTCCCAGTCCACTGACTCACATGTCAGTCTCCTCTGGAAGCATCCTCACAGACACACATAGAAACAATGCTTCGCCAGCCGTCCAGGCATCTCTCAATCCAGTCACGTTCTTATCTCATTAATGTTAAGAGTGTGAGCTCTGGGACCACAATGTCTGGCCTTTAATCTTACCTCTGTCACGCAATAGCTGGGAAACTCTAAGCAAACACTTTTCTTCTCTGGGTTTTGGTTCTTGCTTCTGTAAAATAGGGATGATGATAATAATGATGCCTATTTTATAGGGTTGCTGTGAGTTAAACACCATTTAGTGCTCAGAGCAGTTTCTGACCCATTCTGAGCCTCTGATATACATAACTGAAAGATATTACATTTGTATTGTTTTAAGTCACTAAGTTTGTGGTAACTTATTATAGCAGCAATAGGAAATTTCCCAAGAGGTGTTTTCTGAAGAGGCCTGACAGTTGTAAGCTGTAAGAATCTGGATATTAGGTCATCCATGTTTGCAAAAGAAATGACATCAGATGCATTATATTTCGTATAGGCTATGTCCTCCAAAAAGGCTCATGGCTGAGGAGCCAGTGCAGGAAGGAACCTGCTCTCACTAGCCATTGCCATGGAGAGGGCTCAGTCATCTGGAAGGAAGGGACACCTTTTATAATTCGTCCATTCAAGAGGGGCATCTTTTGTAATTCACACCTTAAGTGGCTAGCACCAGCCTTGCCTGGCACATATTAAGTACTCAATAGACAGTCTCTGTTATTAATTACTGTATGACTTTGTACAAATTATTGAACCTTTCTATGCCTATTTTCTTATCTGTAAAACAAGGTAATCATGGTTCCCACATAATTAAATTGTTTATAAGAATTAAATTAATATGTGAAAAACACTTACAATAGTGCTTGGTGCACATACAGTGTTTAAAAAAGAAAAATAGGGGTAGGGATCATTCATTCATTCAACAGTGTTTGAAAGCCAGGTACGTGCCAGGCACAGAGCTGAAGCTTGGCAAAAAGTAACAGACATGGTCCCTGTTTTCATGGAGTAAACAAAAATTTACCCTGATAATTAATTCAAACTGTGATATCTTATGAAAATGAAGTCCAGGAAATGGAGACACAAGGAAGATCTGGGAAGGAGTTTGGAAGTGGAAAGAAAGAGATCCTGATTAGATAGAGGAGCTGATTCTAGGAAGATTATTGGCTCTTTGTGGAGGTTTCCAGAAGGAGGATGAAGTTGGCCATGTTGCCTAACTCAGAGCTAGATTCCTAAGGATGAACTAGATGACCTAGCTGACTTTTTGTGTGACTTAAGAGATGAACTTGGATATTAATTAAAAGGCACAATAATAAGAATTTATTGGGTACACTGCAAAATTCCCTGAAGGTTATATAGGGAAACATATTTGTATATATTCAAATGATTTTAAGCACATTTATAACTTGCAAGATTTCTTACTTAAAATATTGAAGCAGCAAATGAAGTCTGGATTCCTGCTTATTACAGACATTTAAAGATCATATTTCATCTATCATCTTTTTTTAATTTTAACTAGAAACAATATCCTGATTATCTATTTGGAGAAGAGATAGGGAAATATCCTATGTGACTATACTTGTCTTATTTTATTTGCTTTTTCTTGTTTAATTGTGATACTGTTATGGATGAGTCAGATAACCTTTCTTGGGCATTTAAGAAAGCACTGTCAAAAAGAGAACATGGCAGAATATTCATGGGTGACTTCAGTAGTTTGGGATTACTTCTAAACTGAAATATTATTCAAAGCTTTGCGAAGGGTTTAGATTATACTAGGCAATATAGACATTTCTTTGATATGCTCCTAAGTATTTCCTCTTTTTAACATTTTATTATTTATTTATTTGTATTTTTAAGATGTGGGGTACAATTCAGGATTAGGTATACAAGTAGTCATTGTACAGGTAAAGTTTGGGCCTCTCTTTGGTCCCCACTTTGCCTGGTTTGGCAAACCTTATTATGGTTGTGTCCCCCTTTCCCACCCCCAGCAGTATCCTGCTACTGCCAATTCCTTTCTTTTTTTTATATATATTTTTAATTAATTTATTTTTTTTTGAGTTGGAGTCTCACTTTGTCGCCCAGACTGGAGTGCAGTGGCCACTCCCGGCCACCGCAGCCTCGACCTGCTGGGCTCCGGCGATCCTTCCGCCTCCACCTTCCAAGTAGCTGGAACTACAGGCACGCGCTACCACGCCCGGTTAATTTTTTGATTTATTGTAGAGATGAGGTCTCACTTGCCCAGGCGGATCTGGAACCCGCGGGCTCAGGCAATCCACCCACCTTCAGCCTCCCAAAGGCGCGGGATTACAGGCTGAGCCACCGAGCCCGGCTGCCAATTCCTTTCTTACAGTACTATGATAAGTGTTCAGGGTCCGCTTATGGGTGAGAACATGTGGCACTTTGTTCTTTGATTCTGTGATAGATCTCTGAGTATTATAGACTGTAAATCCATCCAAGTTGCTGCAAAGTTCATATGTTTGTTTTGCTTTATGACAGTGTAATATTCCATCGTGTATATGTACCATATGTATATTTTTAATCCAGTTCAGTTTTGATGGGCAACATGGTTGGTTCCATGTTTTTGCTATTGTGAATAGTGCTGCAATAAACAAGTGTGTGCACAAATATTTTTATCTTTTTTGTGGAATGATTTGAGTTCCTCCGGGTATATTCCCAGTAGGGAGATTGCAGGGTCATATGGAAAGTCAATTTCTAGTTCTTTTAGAAATTGCCACACCTCTGATTTCCATAGAGGTTGAACTAGTTTGCATTCCCACCAGGAGTGTAGAAGTGTTTCCTTCTCTCTGCATACTCACCAGCATCTGTTGTTTTTTGTTTTATTAATGATGGACATTCTTACTGGGGTTAGGTGGTATCTCAACATGGTTTTGATTTGCATTTCTCTAATGATTAGTGAGACTAAGCACTTTTTCATGTATCTGTTGCCTTCCTGTATGTCTTCTTTTGAGAAGTGTCTATTCATGTCTTTTGCCCACTTTTTAATGGGGCTGTTTATGAAATGGCAATTAGCAGATTTGACTGACTTCCACTAAGTATATTTCATCTATAGCTGCATTAGAAATTTGCATAAGGGGGTTACCCATAATCCCAAACTTAAGCTATATCATGGGGAAAAGAAATGGCAGTGGTCTCATAACAGAATAAAACAACAAATTCGTGAATGTATGGGGCAGAAGGGAATGATAGTCACAGGTGTTCTAACTACAACTTAAAATCACCATGAACTGTCCTCCACCCTCTTTTTTTTCTTTTAATCTCCAAGTAGAATTGCACCTGGAAATGCAGCTAGTATGGTTTTCTTTTGCTCTCTTTTTCCTTCTCCCTCCTTCCTAACAGCTCAACTCAAAATGGTGATGGTGTCTTGGAGGGAGAGGGAGAGCAAAAAGTGTTAGCTGAAATTTATAGGCATGCAGGAGAAAACTGCTTTGCCATAGAACATTATAATGCCAACACTCAGTTGTTTGTATTTTGGGGTCTTGTTTTTGAGCTGAAAGAAAATGTATAGCAGCACTATTAGATAAATCAGAATCCTGACTCTCCATTGTATGTTTTTTTTTTTTCTTTTTCTTTTTTGAGTTGTGGTCTTACTCTGTTGCCCAGGCTGGAGTGCAATGGTCGATCACAACTCATTGATCTCCTGGACTCAGGCAATTCGCCTCTGCCTCCTGAGTAGCTGGGACTATAGGCACATGCTACCACGCCTGGCTAAATTTTTTGGGTTTTTTTGTGGAGATGATGTCTTGCTTTGTTTCCCAGGCTGGCCTTGAACTGTTGTGCTGAAGTCATCCTCCCACCTTGGCCTCCCAAAGTGCTGGGATTACATGTGTAAACCATTGCACTCAGCTCCACTGAATTTTTCAAGGAAAGGAGGGCTCGGTAACAGTGTTGAAGGCTGTGGTAGCCAGAATAATGACCTTTAAGAGATATCTTTGTTCTGATCTCTGGAATCTGTGAATATGTTATGTTACCTAGCAAGGAGGAATTAAGGGACAATGACATGGGAAGATTATTCAGTATTATCTGGGTAGGCCCAATGTAATCATATGAACCCTTAAGAGTGAAAGAGGGAGGTAGTAGTGTCAGAATAACACAAGATGAGAAAGTCAACCAGTCATTGCTGGCTTTAAAGATGGCGGAAGTGGCCATGATCCAAGTGCAGCCCTAGAAAAGGCTAGAAAATGGATTCTTCTTTGGAGCCTCCAGAAAGGAATACACTCCAGTCAGCACCTTGATTATGACAGTGAGACCCATTTTGGGCCTCTGATATCCATAACTGTAAGATGATAAATTTGTGTTTTTTTAAGTCACTAAGCTTGTGGTAATTTGTTGCATCAGCCATAGGAGACTATCACAGAAACTTTCTGGAGAGTCCTGACAGTTGTAAGCTGTAAGAATCCTGGAGATCAGGTTGTCTATATTTGTAAAAGAAATGATTTTAAATGCATTACAAGTGTTCTGAAAATCTTAGGGAAGTAATCATTTAGCTCAATAAGACTCTAGAGAAGAAGTAGCAACTAAAAATATTATAAACCCCATCAAGGTCTACAGAGGTAGAGTAAATGAGGGAGATGCATCTGGGTGGAAGAGAATAGGGAGGGGAGAGGAGTGTGGTAGAGAGTCCATGGCCAGGCTTGGGAGGACAGTGACTACTCAGCTCCAGGTGACTGTCACCACAAGGGAATACGAACACTGTTGCTAGATCTTCCAGTTTTTAAAAAAGAAGCCTGAATTTCAGAATTTAATGTAACTTACACAAATATTTAACTCTAGAAAATAAAAAAAAATTTTAACCACCCAAGAAACCCTATGTTGCCTCAACATAGGTAGAGCTGGACAGGTAGCCTGTAAGCCCCTAGTTCAACACCGCCAAACCAGAGCTGCTGTCAGCCTGAGTGATCCATTTTAGAGTATAAGAAACTGATTTAGGGAAGTTAATCATTGAGCTTTCAATGATAAACATTAGGTTTCAAGTTGTTGTGTGTCTGATTGCAAATACCAGGTTTTTTTTCCGTCTCCCTGCCTCTAAGGTAAAAGGAGGCGCTTAATAATAGTGGAAATATAAAAGGAGAACTAGAAGCAAAACAATTGATATTTACCAAGTACAAAATATCTACCAGGCATTGAACCAAGTATTTTAAACACATTATCCTTTAAGTCTCACAACAATTTTAAGACGTAAGATATATTCTCATTTTTCAGATAAGAAACCTGAGTCTAAGAGAGGTCAAGTAACTCACACTTGGTCACATAGGAACCAGCAAAGGAAACTCAAAAGAACTCATGTGCTCAGTGATTAAGGATTTTAGAAAGGAGAAATGAAACTTCCTCTGAGTCTGAAGATAAGAATGAAATTATAAGGACTGCAAGGGAACACGCAGGTGCTGACGCTGCGGGAGCTTGTTTATCTTGGTACAAGTGGGAGGTAAGGTTATCTATCTGGTAGCTTAAGGGTAATTTATAAAGGGAAAGTTGGTGTCAGACTGGATACCTCAGGAGAGAAAAGGCTGGTCACCCGGGTAAACTGTATGGGAGAGGGAGACATGATGTAGAATTAATTGGTGGACCATGATAAAGGTGAATTGATAGGAAGTCTTTGGGTAGAAGGAGTGCACACATCATTGGTTCTTTCCCAAGCATCCTTTACAGGTGATAACCAAAAAGAAGCTAAGTGACTAGGATTAGCCACCAACTTGGTAAAAGTTGAAAAGTTAAGGAAGCAAGATGGCTCAACTTCGTTAGTTATCAGGAAATGCAAATGAAATCTACAATATCACATCAGTACCATTCTACAGCCACCAAAATGGCTAAAATAAAATAAAAAAATACTGACAATACTACATTTTGTCGAGAATGTACGGCAGCTGGAATGCTCATAGACTGCTAGTGGGAGTTTAAATTGGTAGACTCATTTTGAAAATTGTTTTTAGTATCTGTGAAAGCTGAACATAAATGATTGCCCAGCAATTCTGCTTCTAGGTGTATGGCCAATGAAAATGTGTACATTTGTGTATCAAAAGACATGTGCATGTACAAGAGTGCTCATATTAGCATTATTTGTAATGGTAAAAAAAAAAAACTCATTGATTTGTGGTATAGTCACAAAATGAAATATTCTGTAGCAATAAAGAGGAACAAATTATAGTCACACACAATATGGATGAATCTAAAAAATACAATGTTGAGCAAAGAAGCCAGACACAAAGAAATACATGTCATATGATTTCATTTGGATAAAGCATAGAAACGGACTTTTGGTGTTAGAAGTCAGGATTATGGTTACATTTCTAGGAAGGAGATGTTGAGATGAAACATAAGAGGGGTTTTGAGGGTGTTACAATGTTCTAATTTTAAATATTGTGTTACCTAGGTGTGTTCACTTTGTGAAAATCCACTGTCCTCATGATCTGTGTACTTTTCTGTATATATAGTTTATGTTTCAATAAAGAATTAAAAGAATAAATGCAAGGCCTAGATAAGAGTCTAGGACCATGACAAAGCAATATTTAAACTGTTTAGTGCATCTCCAGTTATAATGAATAATGGAGTTGGGGAAATTAGAGATACAATGGTTGTGATGGAAGAGGGAGAATCATCACATATTGTGGATTAGTCCTGGAAAAGCATCTTGCTATGACAAAGTCTGAATGTAGCTATCATGGAATTGAAGATAAAATATTACATCAGCCCCATGGCTATATTCAGTCCTGTTTCAGGAGACTAGTCAGCAAGGGCCCTTCTCATAGTTCAATGTGGAAAAAGTTGGTTGTTTAATCTATAGTGGATACAGAGCAGACCTGACAGCTCATTTCTTAACTTCATTTAAGTTTTGTCTGTTAACTGGGCGCTAAAACTCTGCACAAGAAAACTTAAGACTTGAATATCATATTAAGCAAATCATATGCAATGTAAACAAAGTTTTTGTTATAGTTGTGAGTTTAAACATGGCATCTACTGGTTTGTGGTCTCCTAGCAAGAGAAATGCAGCAGCTCAATGATGTAAACAGCTAAGTTCCCTGGATGGCTGTAAAGGGAAGGGGACAATTTTTTCTTTCTTACATATTCACTAAAAACTTCTTTCTCTCTCTGACTCTCTCTCTCTCTCTCTCTCTCTCTCTCACACACACGCACACACACACAGACACACACACACCACACACACACACTAGATTTGGAATCCTTGTCTTAGGAATGTCTATTCACTCTCTAGGTATCTTGGTTAAAAGAGAAAGGCCGGCTGGGCACGGTGGTTCATACTCACGTTGAAAGGCCAGAGTGATTTGCATTTCCTTGATGACTAGTGAGGTTGAATCTTTCTTCACGTATCTGTCGGAAAAATATGGAACGCTTCACGAATTTGCGTGTCATCCTTGCGCAGGGGCCATGCTAATCTTCTCTGCATCGTTCCAATTTTAGTATATGTGCTGCCGAAGTGAGCACATGAGCAAATTTGAAATGGCTGGTGGATTGTTTGGCATATAGTAGTCAATAGATGTTTGCCAAGTGAACAAGTGAATACTTCTGTCAGAAGTCTCATGTGACAGCGCAGAAGGTAAAGCAGTAGAGCACACAAGCTTGAGCAAGTCTTCCTGGCTTCAAATACTCTTCTGCCCCTGAAGACCTGGGCGATTTGGGGCAAGTTACTTATCCTCTCTGTGTCTCCGTTTCATCATCTGAAAATGGGAATAATAATCAGACTTACTTTCATGGTGTTCTTATGAGGTTAAGAGACTTAGCGTGTGAAATGCTTAGCACAGCACCTGGCTGATAGTAGCTCCTTAATAAATGTTAGCCATTTTACCATTCTTGGAGGTGACAGCCCCCTGATGGTCTGTGCTGGTCCGACATTTTTAGAGAGCTGTGTCACTTTCTGGGTGTCATATTCTAAAAGAGGTGATGACATATCTCATAGTTGCCTCACCTATGAGAGTCCCACAGGGGCTTCTCAAGAAATAATTATTAAATGAGTAAAGTGTAGCCCATAAAAATTGTTCGGAGGAGTAATTCAGTATTGATAAAATAACTTTTAGGAAGCCTTTCATTTATTCTCTTTCCCTCTATTCATCGTGGCATAAACTTCCTGCCTCGAATGTTTCCATTAAAAAAGCCCCCTTTTACTCACAGCAGCCCCTCAGCTATCGGAGGAGAGACATCCACAGCCTCTGGGATGAGCCCTTATTAGACTTACCCAGTCAGCCCCACCCATTCTTCCAGTGATTGGCTCAGAGGTGGGCATGTGACCCACTTTGGCCAATGAGATGAGGGATGATGTTGGCAGATAGTTTCTGGGAGGAGCTACCTAGAGACTCCTCTCATTGGCTGAAGAAGCTCCTGGAAGCACCCAGAGGCGGCCACTTGTCTCCACTCCACAAGGACATCCATCCTTGGTCCTGAGCAGTCTCCATTGAAAGCTGAGAGGACAATTGTGGAGCTCCTGGTCGACCATTTCTGAAGCTGTTCTCCCCAGGGTCCTGTCAGTCACAGGAACCAATGAATTCCTGTTACGATTTTAGCTAGTTTGAGTTGGGTTTTCTGTCACCGGCAGGAGGGCGATTCCTGGCTGATGCACTGGCTTTTTGTCTATTTTTTTCCAACCTGTTTCTTGTTTCTTGAATCTCACTTCTTGTTCTTCTGAATCACCTGTCCTGAGTCAATAAGGGCATGACTTCATGGCAGGCCTGGGGGTGAGGCGGGTAAAGTGTTCCAGGAAGTTGAGAAGGAAAAAACAAGGGTCTCAAAATCTCAAAATATTAGCTACGACACTGTGTGTGTGTGTGTGACAGAGAGAGAGAGAGAGAGAGAGAGAGAGAGATATTTAGAGAGAGACTGCACTGAGAGAGAGAGAGAGAGACAGAGACAGAGACAGACAGACATATATTTAGAGAGAGACTGCACTGAGAGAGAGAGAGAGAGACACAGACAGAGACAGACAGACATATATTTAGAGAGAGACTGCACTAAGAACTTTACCTGCATTGTTTCATCCAGTTTTCCCCATCTTCTGACAGGTTGCTGTGATCATACCCATTTACACATGAGGAAACTAAGGCCTAGGATGGTTTGTCACCTACTCAAAGCACACATCTGGCAAGCATCCAAGCTTTGTGTTGAACCCAGCTGGCTCCACAGGTCATGACACCCATTCACTAGCTGTGCGGCAGCCGGGGAGAGCACCAGTCAGGAAGCATGCGGAGTGTAAGGCACCAGAGAGCCATATGGGAACTGCATGCAGAGTAATTTTATAGACAATTAAATCTGTAAAGATTGGCCAATATGTGCACTTAGAGCTGTGTGCAGAGGTAGCTGTGGAGTTTCCATCTATTGAAGAGTTTTTAAACAAAGCGGGGTGATCTAACAGGCTGAACACTCAGCAGGCCAGGTAAGGCAAGGAAGAACAGGACTGACTGAGTAGCAGGAGGTGGCATGCAGAGGGGACAGGGCTGGGGGTGACTCACCCCTTGGACTCTCTTCTTCGGGAGGCTGTGTGGTGTGGTGGAAACGACATAGGCTTTGCAGTGAGACTGGCCCAGACTGGCCAGTCCCTCCTTCCCCTCACCCACGAAGTGACTCCAGGCGAGGGCTGCGCCCTCTTGAGCCTCAGTTTCCTCATTTGTAAAATGAGGACAAGACGTCTACCACCTGGGTTGCTGTCAGGACTACCCTCCTTGTGTATCACATTCTCTAGAGCCCTCAAGAGCTGCTCTCCCTATCAGCCAAACACCCGGGGATTTGGGCATAAAAATAGCAGCCAGAAGTGAGCTCAGTGTTCCTACAATTTTCCACCAGCCTAAAACATCTGGGGCCAATCATTCCTCACCCAAAGGGTGACCTTTTTTGAGTGATATGGTAGTAAGAGAATTCCTTAGAGTCACCCACTCACTTGCCAATACCTTCCGCTACTTGACCTCCTGGTCTGTGTGGTGTCTCCTAGTCAGTCATCTATTGTCAGCTCAGCCCAAAGTTGGTGACTTACAATAAGCATCACTGAGGATTCTGTGGGACTCTGTGAGTCATCTGGGTGGTTTTGCTGGTCTGGGCAGCATGGCTGATTTCCCCTGGCCTGCCCCTGCATCCACAGTCTGCTGGGAAGCAGCTGGGGGCTGGCTGCTCTGGCACGGCCTCAGCTGGCCAGGGCATGTTCTCATGGCAGAATCAATGCGGCGAGAGAGGAAGAGAAATGAACACTCACCTTTTATTTTTATTTTGTTTTTTGAGTTGGAGTCTCACTCTGTTGCTCATGGCCACTGTAGCCTCGACCTGCTGGGCTCAGGTGATCCTTCTGCCTCAGCCTTCCAAGTAGCTGGAACTACAGGCATGCGCCATCACACCTAGCTAATTTTTTTATTTATTGTAGGGATAAGGTCTTGCCAAGTTACCTAGGCTGGTCTCGAATCCGTGGGCTCAGGCAATCCTTTCACCTTGGCCTTCCGAAGTGCTAGGATTATAGGCATGAGCCATGGCACTCGGCCACCTTTTATTTTATTTTTTTCTTTATTTTAAAGACTCAGAGTCCAATTCAGGGTTTGGTATACAAATGTTCATTATGCAGGTACCCTTGGTGATGAGGTGTGCCCCTCCCTCCCCTGGCAGTTTCCCTCAACTGCCAATCCTCCCCTCCCCGCCCCTGGGAGTTTCCCACTACTGCCAATCCCTTTCCTATAGCATTATGATAATTGTTCAAGGTCCCCTTATGAATGAGAACATATGGTACTCTGTTCTTTGTTTCTGTGATAGATCACTGAGTATGATCGACTCTAAATCCATCCAAGTTGCTGGGAAGTCTTATGTTTGTCCTTCTTTATGGCTGCATAATACTCCATTGTGTCTATGTACCACATTTTTTTAAATCCAGTCCAACTTTGATGGGCAGCATGGTTGGTTCCATGTTTTTGCTAGAACAATCACATTTGAAAGCCTCAGCACGCATCAAGTTTGCTACAATCTCATTGGTCAAAACAAGTCCAGTGGTTAATCCCAAAGTCCTTTGGGAAGATGTTGCCAAAGGACATGGAGAGAAGGAGGCAGGAATAACTGGAGCCATTACAGCAGTCGTCTACTACAGGTCCTCCTGGAAAGCCCCAGTCCTGGGCCTCCAGCTTGCTGTCTCACAAGGACTGACAATAAAGTTTGTGAACTCATCCTAGAAAAAGTGCTACATTCCACATTGCTGAATATCACTACAGTCACCTTTGAGTACTCCCCTTGGGAAGCTATGCACCGACTCCAGCACCTAGTCCAGCTGTCAACGCAATTTTAGAACTCTTTTTTTTTTCTGGAATGGCTATCAGAGCTGTCCGTGTATTACCCTTAATGTCCTGAATGTCATCAAAATGTCTTCCCTTCGATATTTCCTTTATCTTTGGATAAAGAAAAAAGTCACTGGGGGCTAGATCAGGTGAATAGGGAGAGTGTTCCAATACACTTATTTGTCTACTGGCTAAAAACCCCCTCACAGACAATGCTGTGTGAGCTGGTGCACTGTCGTGATGCAAGAGCTCCTTTGAGACCATTTTTGCACTCACCTTTTTCATGCCAAGATTTTCAGTTAAGATTTTCTTGTTTATTGGGTCTGCTATGCTTCTCGCAGTCAGCTGATGCTTTTAACGCACAATTCAATGAATTTTTACAATGTTTTCATCAGTTCTGCTCATTACTAGCTGTCCTGACCTCTCCTCATCAGAGACGCTGATGCTTTCTGTCTCCTCAGAAAAATGTCTAATCTATTTGTACACTGCCGTTTTCTTCCTGGCATTATCCCCATATACTTGGACTAACATGTCGCTGATTTCACTTCCACTCTTGCCAAGTTTAACAAGAAATTTGATTTTGCTCATTGCTCTAATTTAAGCTCCAACATTCTCGCGATGGCACACAAAAACATGCAACAACAATAATGAACGCCACTCAGCGGGACACTGACACATGTTGACACCAAACACAGCTGTGAGACACTGACGTACCGAGGTTATGAAACCTTACCGAGTTGTTTGTACAGTGCTGCCAGCATAAGCGCATGGTGACCTGTTTGTGAACTTAATTGTCCGGCCTGTATTTGCCATTGTACAGCCAGAGAATAATACCGGCAAAGCTCTTAGACCAGAGCTACCACGGTGGCATCATTTCCAACTGTGGTCATGCCTCCGTGTGTCCTAAAAACGCCCAATCAGCTCTTCGTCCCTGCTCCTCATAACAGATGTTATTTGCTCCCTCAAGTCCCACCCCACAGTCTCGTCACTTCCTTTTAGCAAATCTTTCCTCCTAGTTCACAGAGGGGATATAAATCACCACAAGAAAAGTCTCTCAGTTGCGTATCCCTCTTCACTCAATTGTAAATACATACATGGATAATATGTATTTTAACCGAGCACCTACGATGAGCCAGGCACTGCGTTAGATCCTCATGTTCAGGGATGAATGAGACGGACAGGGCCCTTGTCCCCACGGAACTTGCACTGGAGTGGGGGAGCTATAATAAACAAATGATTCAGGTGGTGGTAAGTGCTGGAAAGATAACAGGGCAGAAAAATAGGATACAGAGTGCCTGGGATGGTGGTGGCGGGGTGGTGGCGGCCACTCTTGGGGAGTTCACTTCGCTGGATGGGACTATGAAGGTGAGACCTGAACAGCACACAGAGGCCAGTCTTGTGAAGAGTAGGGAGAAGCATGCTCTAAGTGTGGAGGCAGTGAGAGTGGCGATCCTGAGGCTGAAACAAAAAAGACCAGTGTGCAGGGAGCACAGTCAGTGCGGGGAGGGATGGGGAAAGAGGCACCGGAGGGGGCTGGGGCAGACCACGCTGGGCCTTGAAGGCTGTGGTAAGGTTTGGGTTTTCTCTGAGCGCAGTGGGAAGCCACTGGAGGGTTTTGAGCACGAAAGTCGCATGATCTATTTCACACTTCTAGAAGGGCACCTTGCGGCTGCGTGGAGAAGGAGGTGTGAACACCTATATTCATCCTTACATCCTTTCATCCTCTCTTCCTCTCATGGTAGAAGAGGAGTCTTTACTCACCTGGCTCTGGACCCATCAGGTCCTTCCCCGCAAGGGCTCTGCTCCCGGGTGGTCTCTTCTTGGGTTTGCTCAGTCTCCCCCTCCCACCTTAGTTCCTCCTCATGTGTTCAAGTGTGCATGTGTGTAGGCATTTGCCTATGTATTCTCTTTTTACATTTAAATAGTCTTTATTTCTAGACAGATGATATATTTAGGGCGTACCTGTGGTGCATTTAATGGCCCCAATTCTTCATCTCTCCCTACACCCATGCCCTTGGCCATGTACCTCCTTTGAAGCTCCTCCCACTAGAGATGGAACACACTTCTCAGCCCTTTGACTTTGGGACTTGCTTTGGCCATGGGTGGAAGTGACAGCTTGTCAGTTCTGAGCATAAGTCTCAAGAGAAGTTGCTTGTTCTGCATGTACCTTTTGCTCTCAGCTAAGGCCACCCCCCAGATCTGATTGTAGTATGCAATCAGCCCCGCTGAGCCCAACCTGAGGTTTTGTGGTGTTTGGTTTCACGGCAATAGTTGATTGATACAGCAATATAATCAGTCAGTTGAAAAGTGTGAGTCTCTCTTACCCCTGTCCTTACAACCCAGCTCTCCTCCCCAAAGACTGCCAGAATTGCCAGTTCCCGTGTATCACTCCAGAGATATCAAGTAGTGATACACATATTCAACTGCTTATCCCTCTTCATTCATTTGTACGTACATTCATATATAATATATATTTTAATCGAGCACCTACAATGAGTCAGGCACTGTGTTAGATCCTGATGTTCAGTGATGAATGAGATGGACAAGGCCCTTGTCCCCATGGAACTTGTGCATGAATGGGGGAACCATAATAAACAAGTGATTCTGGTGGTGGTAAGTGCTGGAAAGACAACAGGACAGAAAAATTGGATACAGATAATCCTGTGTATGTGACACATCACACACTGCTCATGCCTTGCTTTTCTCCACCTTATATATCTTGGGGGTCACATTACATTGACACATGATGATACTCCACAGCCCTTTCAATGGCTGTAAAGCATCCCATGGGTGGACTTTCTGTAGTTTATTTAACCAGCCCGCTTCTGATGGACATTCGACGTGTCCAATCTTTTGCAATGTCAAAGGAGGCAGCTGTGCATGTCTTGGTGCGTACACATCACTTTTCACATGTGCAATTGCATTTATGGCTGAATCCCCGGAAGCAGAATTGTGTGGTCGTGGGGCACCTGCACTTAAAATGTTTTGGGTGCTGGGTGGAGCCATGTTGGTCTTTGTAGCATTTATCCAGGCAAGGCTTGTGCATGCTCAAGCCCCTCCCATCTTAGGAAGCAAAGAATCAAACAGTAATAACAGACCTCAAACTGCCCATTCCTTCTTCCTTTAACTTTGTAAGTCACTTACATTGCTTGAAAAATGTCTCTACAGCCAGACGCAGTGGCTCATGCCTGCAATCCCAGAACTTTGGGAGGTAGGAGCGAGAGGATTGCTTGAGCCCACGGGTTGGAGACCAGTCTGGGCAACATGGTGAGACCTCATCTCTATAATAAATCAAAAAATTATCTGGGCATGGTGGTGCCTGCCTGTAGTTCCAGCTACTTGGAAGGCTGAAGTGGAAGGATCGCCTGGACCCAGCAGGTTGAGATTGCAGTGGCTGTGACCACTCCGACCTGGGCTACTAAGAAGTGAGACTCCAATTCCAAAAAAAAAAAAGAAAAAGAAAAAGAAAAAGGTGTTTACAGTCTCTTCCTTTTGTTCCCACTCCATCTGTTTCTCTCCTGCCCCCACTATCTTGCTTCCCTTTCCAAGATCATGCATGACTTTCCACTTAAAAGCCCAGTGGACTGCTGAGCATGGTGGCTTATGCCTGCAGTCCTTGCTACTCAGGAGACCAAGGCAGGAGGATCACTTGAATACAGGAGTTCAAGACCAGCCTGGGCCACATAGAACCATCTCATACACAATTTTTAAAAAAAGTTCTGTGGACACAGTTCAGCAGTTACTGGACCTTTCTTTGTTCATATCACTGAAAGCCACACCCTCTCCTTGAATGCTCCCATCTCTTGCCCCGGAAAATATTGGGAAGTCCTTTTGTGTCCTCAATAGAAAGCAATAAGAAACACTGAAATACTCCACGGGAGGGCTTAGGGAGACCATTAGCAGTCTTGATTGGTGAAAACACTTCATTCACAATTCAACCAAGTGTTTGAATGGTGTATTGGAAATAGTTTAAATAATCAAGGGTAACAAGGCTGATGGATAGCAAGATGGCGCTTCCATTTGGATGATGTCCAAACCCTGGTTGAGCCAGTGCTTCTCAAACTTTGATGTACAAGCAGTCACCTGAGAGCTTGTTTAATATGCAGATTTTGTTCCAGTAGGCCTAGTAGGCCTTGTGTGGGACCTGAGAGTCTGCATTTCTAACAAGATCCCAAAAGCATACTTTGAGTGAGTATCCACATCTATGGTATTGGCAGGACAAAGTGTGGTTGGAAATAGGTTAAGGTGATTGTTTTCCTCTGGTAACACTCAACCACAATCTCAGTCTCTTAGGTGTAAGTATATTAACACCTCAGAGCTTCCCCAAGGTGTTAAACATGTTAACACCAAGGAACTTCCCCCTTGTCCTGAATGGGACTGGCCATCCCCTTAAACAGATGACAAAGGCTGGTTTTGGCCTCCTACCTTCCCTATGGCTCTCTGCACCCAGGCCAGATCAAGGAACCAGGTCCACCTGAGATCTGCTGGATCCCTGGGCTTCTTGGACGCTTTGTTACAGCAGAGAAAACAGGCAAGGACCAGTTCTGTTACCTTGCCTTTCTCTTTCCTCCTCCTCAACACATTTGGGAATCCAAGTTTGGAAGAATAGAAGTTCTCTGAATATAGCTAGATCCATGGCTACATGGCACAGTGGTTCAGTGTATAGTCCATGCAGCCCCAGCCCTACCAGCTGGGTGACAAATGGACAGTGAACCTGACACATAAAAAACACTATCTATGCATGTGTTAATAATCATGATAAAGCACTTAAAATTCCTCCTGCTCCATTGTCACTGCTTCTGTGCTCCCTACGTGTTCAAACAGTTCCCAAATCTCATCAGGTCTATGTAAATTGTCTTTCAATCATTCCACACACAGCCTTTTGTTTCCTCGGGTCCACGTTTGCAGGTTCAACCAACTGTGGATCAAAAATATTCTGAAAGACAAAAAAAGCCCAATACCAAATAACAGAACAATCATAAAAAATAATACAAATAAAAGTACCGTATAGCAACAATTTCCACAGCACTTATGTTGTATTAGGTATTGTAAGTAATCTGATGACTGCACATCCTATAGAAGGCTGTGTATAGGTTACATGCAGATGCTACGGCACTACAAAGGGACTTGAGCATCCGTAGATTTTGTATCTGAGGGAATCCTCAACCAGTCCCTGGCGGATTCCGAAGGATGACTGTATTTCCAATTCTTTAAACACCTCCTCATTCAGATTGCAGGGGAATGCTCTTTCTGTTCACTTTGTTTTTCTCTGAGCCCAACACAGAGCCTGGCACATGGTCGATGTCCAGTGACTGCTGAAAGAAAGAAAGAAGAAAGAAAAGAAAGAAAAGAAAGAAGGAAGGAAAGAAGGAAGGAAAGAAAGAAAGAAAGAAAACATAAAAGATCAGCTTTCCAATCCTGCAACTGCCTTCTGTGACCTCTGGCAAGTGGACAAACTTCTCAGATCCTTCACAACAGAGTTGTGAAGATTAGATAACAAACAAGAACCCCCTTGCCTTGTCATAGTAGACGTTTGCTTAATGCTGATGACAAGGCCTGTGTCTCCACAGGCTTCTGTCCTGGTTGATTTCGGGTTGCCCAAAATACAAACATTTCTTGAGCATCCTTTGGGTGTCTAGATACTGCAAGGCGTTAGGAACACAACAAATAAGATCCTGCCCCCTTGTGCCTACTGTCTAGGCTGTGGGCTCTAATTGAGCCCATAGTTACAAGGCTGCAACATATTTAACTGCATGGGGTCTCTTTTCCAGAGGGCGGGGGAGGAGGTTTCCCATCCTCTGGACCGTGGCTTTCGCAAGAGACTTTCTGGAATACCTTCAGCTCTCTCTACCTTCCCTTCCTAACCAGTTCCCTTTGTTTTCGTTTTTTGAAATGACAAAGCAGTCTGCCTTTTATCTGTTTATCCTGCCAAAGCCCGTTGGTACTAGCAGGCTGGCCTTTGAAGGGGAGGTGGGTGGGCTGGAGGCAGCTTGATTCATTTTCCAGCTAAGCTGGAAGCTTTGTGGGCACGTCCCTGGGAGGGAAGGATGGTCTCCCAGGGGAAATCTGGGAAATGGGTCTGAGCTGGAAAGGGATTTGTTTGTTTGTTTATTTATTTAGTCATAGTCTCACTCTGTCTCCCAGGCTGGAGTGCAGTGGCACAATCACATCTCACCACAGCCTCAGCCTCCTGGGCTCAGATGATCCTTCTGCCTCAGCTTCCTGAGTAGCTGGGACTACAGGTGCATGCCACCACACCCGGCTATTTATTTATTTTTTGAGACACGGTCTCTCTATGTTGCCAGCAGTCTGGTCTTGAACTCTTGGACTCAAGCAATCCTCCTGCCTTGGCCTCTCAAAGTGCTGGGGATACAGGTGTAAGCCACCATGCCTGGTCTTGGAAAGGAATTTTTAAAAGGGATAAGCCAATCAGGATACAAAATGAAATTTGTCTTTGGAAGTTGGGGAGGTATTTGCTGCCCAGGGAGGGGTTGCAGGCTGGGACTCTCCGTGGAAAATCCAGTGAACAGGTTCTGGTATCTGGTGCAGATCCCTGAGTGCTTATTTAATGTATAGTTACATGTCCTAAGTGTGTGTTGTGGGCGTGGCTCTGACATGTTTTCTGGCTGCACGCGTGGTTTGATTTGTGAGACTGTCTTGTGTGCGTACGAAGGGTCACCATGACTGGATTTCTCATGAATATCTTCACTTATCACCCATGCACTCAGCAGTCTGCAGAATGTCAAATGCTGTAGCAGGTGTTGGGATAGTGGAAGAGAGGGGAGAAGGGGAGAGAAAACATGTTCCCTGTCCTCCTGGAGCCAGAGGGAAGACTGACGAAGAAACAACAGAAAAGGTTATAAAATTGCAGTTGTGATGGTTGCGATGGAGCCTGGTGCCTGGCTGGAGGGGCATACATGGGGTTAGGTTTGAGTCAGGGGAGGCCAGAGATAACTGCCACAGGAATGTCTCCATGCACGGAGATAGGAAGGGTGAGTGGGAGTTATTCGGGTGGAAAGAGGATGGGTTTATCATTATTATTATTTTTTGAGTCAGTGTCTCACTCTGTTGCCCAGGCTGGAGTGCAGTGGCACAATCATGGCTCACCGCAGTTTCGACCTCCTGGGCTCAGGTGATTCTTTCGCCTCAGGAAGTAGCTGGGAGCAATGGGGAGCTGGACCTACAAGTGTGCACCACCATGCCTGGCTAATTTTTTTATTTTGTAGGGACAAGTTCTCGCTATGTTGCTCAGGCTGGTCTAGAACTCCTGGACTCAAGTGATCCTCCAGCCTCGGCCTGCCCAAGTGCTGGGATTACAGGCGTGAGCCACTGTGCTCAGCTTGGTTATCACTATTTTAAAAAGAATTTTATATTTGGACCTCAGTTGCACAGAGGTGACTTAACCACACTTCTTCACCTGTGGATACTGACACCAGTGGTCCAGGTACACACACACACACACACACACACACACACACACACACACGCATGCGTATTTATTATATATATGTTTATTTCCCATATCTCTTCCCATTTCATTACTCCCCTAGAGGCTGCCACTCTAATATATTTTCAGTGTGTTCTGAAATAAATATGTATTTTGGAGAAATAGGTAATGTTGACTTTTTATTTTTATATTTATTTTATTTTATTCTTAATTAACTAATTAATTAATTAATTTCTCTGTCACCCCGGCTTGAGTACAGCGGCTTAATCATGGCTCACCGCAGCCTCGACCTCCTGGGTTCAGGCAGTCCTTCCACCTCAACCTCCTATATAGTTGAGACTCCGGGCACGTACCACCATGCCCGGCTAATGTTTTGATGTTTTGTAGTGACAAGGTCTTGCTATGTGCCTAGGCTATCCTTGATCTCCTGGACTCAAGCAGTCCTCTTGACTCAGTCTCCCAGAGTGCTGGTATTTCAGGCGTGAGCCACTGTGCCTGGCCAATAATGCTGGTTTTTAAGTGTGTGTGATGGGAGGTAAATAACAGTGGTATTGTGCTGTAGCACTCTTCCTGCTTCTACTCTTTCTCCTGTGAATGTGTTAGGAGTCTTTCCACGCTGCCTTTTGCCCATGTATTTTCCGACTCCTTTGTAGTATCTGTTCCCCTCGCTTTGGGCACCTAGGTTAGCTCTCACTTCATGCTACTGTGAGCAGAGCTGTCATGAACATTCTCACACATGTCCTTGTATTGCTCTGTAAGTCTGCCTTAATTTAGGTTTCCTTGAGAGCTGCAGCTGAGGTAAAGTCTTGGGAGCCATTACTTCTTTTTTTTTTTTGAGTTGGAGTCTCACTCCATCACCCAGACTGGAGTGCAGTGGCCGCTCCCGGCCGCCGCAGCCTCGACCTGCTGGGCTCCGGCGAACCTTCCGCCTCAGCCTTCCGAGTAGCCGGAACTACAGGAGCACGCTACCACGCCTGGCTGATTTTTTTGATTTATTGTAGAGATGAGGTCTCGTCTGCCCAGGCGGGTCTTGAACCTGTGGGCTCAGGCAATCCACTCACCTCAGCCTCCCAAGGCGCGGGATTACAGGCTGAGCCACCGAGCCCGGCAGCCATTACTTCTTGTAGGAGGAATTCCAGGAAGCGCAATGGAAGGAGCAGGGGAAAGGAGAGAGGGAATGGAGACTTGGCAGGAGAGTGTTATTGATGAGCTGGTTATGGGGCTAACTGAGGCTTAAGGCCATTGGAGATCCCAGGCCATTGCAGGTTGCTTAGAGCAGGGATCCCCAACCCCTGGGACCATGGTCCAATACTGGTCTGTTGCCTGTTAGGAACCAGGCCACAAAACAGAAGGTGAGTGATGGGTGAGCAAACGAAGCTTCATCTGTATTTTCAGCTGCTCCCCAATTGCTCCCATTACTGACTGAGCTCCGTCTTCTGTCAGATCAGTGGTGGCATTAGATTCTCATAGGAGTGTGAACCCTATTATGAACTGCACACGTAAGAGACCTAGGTTGCGGCTCCTTATGAAAATCTAACGTCTGATGATCTGGGGTGGAGCTGAGATGGTGACACTGGTGCTAGGGAGCAGCGGCAAATACTTATTAACATTAGCAGGGAAGTTTGACTCCACAGAGACCATAATAAATCAACTGCTTTCAGGCTCATATCAAAACCCTGTCAGTGAGTGGCAAGTGACTTGATGTACTTCAACTGTACAGCTGCATCTGGTGGCAGGCTTGAAGTCGGAATCTGACACTTATTTTAGTCTATGTGTGACCCACCCATTATTTTATTTACCACTTCCGTCCGTGCCTCTTTTTTTAACGATGAGTTGTATACTATTTGATTATAAAAATAAAAGTGCACAATACATGTTATGCACTCGAATCATCCTGAAACCCTCCCCTCCGCCCCAGTTCATGGAAGAACTATCTTCCACAAAACCGGTCCCTGATGCCAAAAAGGTTGGGGACCTCTGGCTTAAAATGTCCCTGGGGGGAATGTTAGAAAGGCCTCAGTGGGCAGCAGTTTCTAGCTCTTGGCACCTGTTCTTCCTCCCTTTTCTCTTCCACTGTGCTCCGAGGACACAACAGTGAACACAACAGGTGAGGTCCTGAGTCTCATGGGCATTACATTCTATTATGGAGAATTTGATGATCCACAAGTGAAACTTAAGCTAATTTCAGACAGTTAAGTGCTACGAAGAAAAGAAGACATGGGAAAGGACCAGAGAGTGCCTGGCATGGGGGTTCCTGGGCGTAATTCAGATTTTTCAGTTAAAGACAGCCTCACTGAGGAGGTGACTTCCCTGGCTGAGGTGAGAAGGAACCAGCCATGCAAGGGTCTGGAGGAGGAGCACTTCAGGCAGAGGCAACCATAAGTGCAAATGCCTGGGGTGGGAGCATGTTTGCTCTACTCAAGGAATGAATGGGAGAAGAATGAATGTGGGGAAGCGTGGGGGGAGGTGAGGACAGAGGAGTGAGCAGCGACTAGATCACACAAGATGCTGCAGTCCACAGTCAGCTATCAGAAAGGACCTTACTTGCCTATGTAAAGCAAGTGCTCACGGGGCTGATTTATCTTACTGGAAAATTCCAGCACTCTCCCTAACTATGTGAAAAATACTCTTAAAACCACACCAAGAAGGTCACGGAAGGTTATCTCTAACAACAAGAAAATACCTTAGAGGAAATCTGTTGTCCAATCTCGTGGTAAAGCCAGAGTCCTGCTACTGTGTCCCTCACCTATTGTGACAGGGGCTTATGCAACAGCCCAATTTTGTCATTTAAGACTCTTTTGGTTGCAAGAAACAGGAAATAAACCAAAGCAGCTTACACATAAAGGGAGTTTGTCAGCTTGTATAACAGAAAAGACAAGGGGTAGCTTCAGGCGTGACTTGATCCAGATCCCAAGTGACGTCGTTAGGGTTCAGTCTCTCTCTCCATCACTGAGCCCTGCTTTCTCTGTGTTGGTTCCCTCTTCAGACAAACTCTCTCTGAGCAGTATAAAAGAGCTCTTAGCCAAAAGTTTGAATTAAAAAGCCTGTTCCTGAACAATTTGGACCATGTGCTCACCCCTGAACCACTCTCTATAGCCATGAAATTGGTGGGAGCCCTGGACCCTTTCACTATCTCACAGTGCCACAGCGATTTCTTCTTATACTCCCCCAGAGGGACACATCTTGCTTCTATTATTGCTATTTTAATTTAAGCACAAATGCTAGGCTTGAAAAAGAAGAGTGTGGTTGACTTTTAGCAACACTATTTTAGAGAGCCAGTAGGTTATGAGGTTAAAGTTGCAACGTAGGTGTTTTGAGAAGAGCCAGGACTGCATCCAGCCAGCTCCTAAAAGTGGGGGCAGGAGTGGCCCCTCCCTGGGAGGGATGCCAGAGAACATCCACTAGGCATTGCTGTGGCTGAAGCATCTGCTGAAACTCACTGGAGGAACTGTGGTGCCCCTCCTGCTGGGATGAGGCAGGACTCAGTCTCCCCGGGGCCATCAGATTCTAATGGATGCCCACTCGCCTTCACCGCTCTTGTCACTTCATTTTGCTGGGGCAGTGAGAAGTGATATAACTCTTTATGGCCCTCTGGACTAGAGCACCTCTCCTTTCTTTACTGTATCCTTTTCTCTCTACTTGGTGGAGGGAACACAAGGTCAGGCTCAAATATTTTGGTTTCAGCTATACCTTGTGTGTCTGTGTTCTGATGTCCTGTTACACAAGTTCAAGATTTGGCTACCACCAGTTTTTTGGTTTTTTTTTTTTTGAGACAGTGTTGCTCTGTTGCTCAGGCTGGAGTGCCATGGTGCAATGGTAGCTCACTGTAGTCTTGAATTCCTGAGCCCAAGTGATCCTCTTGCCTTAGCTTTCTGAATAGCTAGGACTCCAGGTGTGTGCCCCCATGTATGGTTAATTTAAAAACATTTTTTTTATAGATGAGGTTTTGCTACTTTGCCCAGGCTGGTCTTGAGCCTCTGGCATCAAGCAATCTTTCCACCTCAGCCTCCCGAGTTGCTGGGATTACAGGTGTGAGCCAACTCGCCTGACCCTTCGGTTTTTTAAAATTATTTTTGTTTAAGATAACTATAGATTCAAATGCAGTTGTAAGAAATAATACAGAGATGCTATGTACCCTTTACCCAGTTTTTCCAGTGGCAACTGTGAAGCACAATATCACAACCATGACACTGACATTGATACGGTCAAGATATAGAACATTTTCGCCACCACAAGGATCCTTCATGATGCCTTTTTAGGGCCATAACCACTTCTCTCTTGCCTCTACTCTCTCCTGGATTTCTGGAAACCACTAATCTGTTATTTATTTCTATAATTTTGTCATCTCGATGTTGATATATATACATGTTTGTGTGTGTGTGTGTGTGTGTGTGTGTGTGTGTGTGTGTAATCATACAGCATGTAGCTTTTTGGATTTGCTCTTTTCAGTATAGTTCTTGGGAGACCCATCTAGGTTGTTCAGTGTACCAATAGTTCATTCATTTTTACTATTGAGTAGTTGTCCATGGTATAGATGCACTACAGTTTGTTTAACCATTCATCCGTTGAAGGACATCTGGATTATTTCCAGTTTGGAGCTATTCCAGTTAAAGCTGTTATAAACATTCATGAGCAGGTTTTTGTGTGAAAAAAAATATATGTCTTCATTTCTTGGAGAAAAATGCCTAAAGGAGTTACGGGTCATCTGGCAGTCACGTATTTACTTTTGTAAAAAACCGTCAGACTGCTTTTCAGAGTGGGTGCACCATTTTGCATTCCCACCAACAGTTTGCAGGTGATGGAGTTTATCTACATCCTCACTAGCATTTTGCATCCTCGTACAAGTCTGTGTTTGGTGAGATCTCCTTGTGGTTTTAATGTGCATTTCTCTGAGAGGTGATGATGTTGGACACGCTTTCGTGTGCTTATTTTCCATTTGCATACTCTTTTTGGTGAGATGTTTCTTCTTGTCTTTGGCTAATGTTCTGATTGGAGTAAATACTTCTCTACTCTTGAACTTTGAGAGCTCTTGATATATTCTAGGTGCCAGTCCTTTGTCAGATATGTGGTTTACAAAGATTTTCTCACAGTCTATAGCTTGTCATTTCATCCTCTTAACTGGACATTTGCAAGGCAAAAGTTTTAATTTTGTTGAAGACCGATTTATCCATGTCTCCTTCCATGGATTGTGCCTTTGGACCTCTTTGCTCAGCCGAAGTCTTGAAGATATTCTCCCTTTTCATCTGCTTTACCCTGAAGTCTGTGATCCATTCTGAGTTAATTTTGTGTAACCTGTGAGATTTAGGCCAAGATTCATGTTTTTTTCCCCCAACATATGGGTATCCAATTATTCTAGCACTATTTGTAGAAAAGTTATATTTCCTTGTCTCTTGCTTTTGTGCCTTTGTCAAAACAAGTCGGGCAAATTTGTGTGGGTTCATTTCTGGGCTTTCTATTCTGTTTTATTGATTTCTGTATGTATCCCTCCACCAGTAACACACAGTCCTGATTACTGGGGTTATAGAATGAGTCTTGAAATCATGTAGACTGATTCCTCCCACTTTCTTGTTGTTCTTGAGAAGTTGCTTTAGCTATTTTAGTCCCTTTGTTTCTCTATATATAACTTTTTTTTTTTTTTGAGTTGGAGTCTCACTCTGTCACCCAGACTGGAGTGCAGTGGCTGCTCCCGGCCACTGCAGTCTCGACCTGCTGGGCTCCGGCAATCCTTCCGCCTCAGCCTTCCAAGTAGCTGGAACTACAGGTGCGCGCTACCATGGCCGGCTAATTTTTGATTTATTGTAGAGATGAGGTCTCGCCAAATTGCCCAGGTGGGTCTTGAACCCGCGGGCTTCGGCAATCCATTCACCTCAGCCTCGGGATTACAGGCTGAGCTACCGAGCCCGGCTTCTCTATATAACTTTTAGAATAGTCCTGGATATACCGTATTTACCAAAAATCTTGCTGGGATTTTAATGGGAATTATGCTCAATCTGTATATCAATTTGGGCAGAATTGACATCTTTAGATACTGAATCTTCCAATCCATAAATAAGATATAGTTATGCCTCTCCATTTATTTATATCTTCTTTGACTTCTTTCATCAGTGTTGGGCAGTTTTCAGCATACAAATCCTGTACATGTTTTGTTAGATTTACCCCCAAGTGTTTTTGAATGATCAAAAATAGTTTTGCATTTTTAATTTTAGTGTCTATGCATTCATTGCTAGCATTTAGGCATACAGTTGATTTTTGAATGCTTTTCTTGTATCCTGAGAACTTGCCAAACTCATTTTTTTGTGTGTAGATTTCTTTATGTTTTGATGTAGACAATCAATTATTGTTATCTGCCAATAGAGATTGTTTTACCTTTCTTTCCCTCTGCCATTTATTTTCCTTCCTTGCGTTATTGCACTGTCTGTAACTTCCAGCACTATGTTGAATAAGATCTTAAAGGGAAAACATTTGGTCTTTTACTATTAAGTATACTTTTAGTTCTAGATTTTTAAAAAAGAAATTCTATCAAGTTGGGGAAGTTCCTCTCTATTCCTATTTTTTCTGAGAGTTTTTATAATAAGTGGGTGTTGAATTTTGTTAGTTACTTTATCTATATCATTTGATATGACCATGTGATTTTTTCTTCTTTGATCCATTAATATGATGAATTATGCTGGTTGACTTTTGAATATTGAACCAGCCTTGCATCCTCAGACTAAACCCCATTTGGCCATGATGTATAATTTTGTTTATGTATCACTGATTTCTAGTTGCTGATATTTTATTACAGATTTCTGTTTTTATATTTATGAGGGATATTAATTTGAAGTTTTCTTTTGTTTGCACCTGCTTTGTTTAGTTTTGATTTCAAGATGTTATAAGCTTACTTAAGTGATTTGGGAAGAGTTTTCTCCTCTTCTGTTTTCTGGAACAGATTGTATAGAATTGGTGCTAATTTCCTTTAAACATCTGGTAGAATTCTCCAGTGAAACCATCTGGGTCTGGAGACTCCTCTCCTTGGGAGTTTTAAAATTACAAATTTAATTTTCCTAATAAGGCTATTCAAATGATCTATTTAATACTGGGTAAGTTGTGGTAGTTTCTGATTTTTGAGGAATTGGTTAATTTCATATGCCAAACTTATGCATGTAGAGTTGTTTATAGTATTTTCTTATTATCCTTCTGATGTTTGCAGGTTCTTTAGTGATATCGCCTTCTTTTCCTGATATTTGTAACTTATGTTGTCTCTTTCTTTTTTATTTGTCACTCTTGCTAGAGGTTTGTTAATTTTACTTATCTTTTTAAAGAACCAACTTTTTGTCTCATTTATTTTCTCTATTATTTTCCTTCTTTCAATTTTATTAATTTCTGTTCTTCATTACTGTCTTAATCCATTAGGGCTGCTATAACAAAATAACTGACACTGGGTAAAACAGAAATTTGAAACAGAAAGCTGAATGTCCGAGATCAAAGTTCCACCAGGTTTGGAGTCTGGTGAAGGTCCTTTCTCTGATTCCCAGATGGTGTCTTGTTGTGTCATCCTCCAGAGGGGATGTCTGCAATGTCCACACATGGTGGAAGAGCAGAAGGTCAAAAAAGGGCCTAGCTAGTTCCCTCCAGCCCTTTTATAATGTCACTAATTTCATTAACAAGGGCTCTGCCCTCATGGCCTAATCACCTCCTAAAGGCCCCCACCTATCAATGCTATTGCTTTGGCGGTTAAGTTTCCACATGATTTTTGAGGGAACATAAACATTCAAACTATAGCAATTATTTTTCTACTTCTGCTTTCTCTCAAGTTATTGTGCTTTCCCCTCCTAGTTTCTTGATGTAGGAAATTGGATTAATGATTTGATACCTTTCTTTTTTCTAATGTAAACGCTGCTGTAACTGTGTTCCACAAATTTTTATATGTTGCATTTTCATTTTCTTTCAGTTCAAGGTATTATTTGATTTCCTTTGAGACTTTCTGGTTTGATCCATGGATTATTTAGAAGTGTGTTGTTTAGTTTTCAAGTGTTTGGAGATTTTCTTGTTTTCTTTTTGTTACTGATTTCTAGTTTAGTTCTACAGTAGTTTTTGAATGCACTGTATACGATTTCAGTTCTTTCAGATTTAATGAGATTTGCTTTATGACTTAGGATATGGTCTATGTGGGCATATGTTTGTGGCCACTTGAAAAGAAAGTGTATTCTTGTGTTCTTGGATGGAATGTCAATTAAATCTTGTTGGTTGATGGTGTCTGAGTTCTTCTATATCTTTGCTGATTTTCTGTCTAGTTTTTTTTAATCAGTTGTTGAGAGAGGGCTATTGAAGTCTCCAACTGTGATTGTGTATTTGTTTTTTTACTTTCATTTCTATCAGATTTTGTTGCATTTTAGGTTTATTGTTTGGTGCATACACATTTAGGATTGATATGTCTTCTTAGTAGATTGTTCCTTTTATTATTTTATGATGTCTCTTTCTGTCCCTGGTAATTTTCTTTGTTCTGAAGTCTTACTGTATATAACTGAAATTAATAGATAGCCGCTCCTATTTTCTTTTTGTTAATAATTGTATGACATGTCTTTTTTTTCCCATCTCTTTACTTTCAACCTACCTTTATCATTATATTCAAAGTAAGTTTCTTATAGGCAGCATATATTGGATCACATTTTTTGGGGGGTCACATTTCTTAATCCACTCTGCCAATTTCTGTACTTTGGTATATTTATTTCATTTGCATTAATGTAATTATCTATATGTTAGGGCTTAATCTGCCATTTTAGATTTTGCTTTATATTTTTTCTTTCTGTTTTACACTTTATTTTTTCCCTTGCCTACCTGCAGTTTACTTGAATAATACTCAGAATTCCATTTTGATTTAAGTATGGTCTTTTTGGGAGTATTTCTTTGTATAGCATTTTTAGTTGTTGTTCAGGCATTACTTTATGTACACATAATCTATCACCGTCTACTGGTGGATGCATCATTTTGCCACTTTGAGTAAAGTGTAGAAACCTCTTCTCCCTTTACATATTTTTGCCTTCCCTGTTTATACATAATTGTCTTAAATATTTCCTCCACATACATTTGGAATTATATCCAATGGTGTTGCAACTTTTGTTTCTTGTGTTCTCTCTTTCATCCTGATGTTCCAAGATTCCCTTCTTATTGTTTCCTTTCTGTTTAGAGATACCTTTTCTAGACATGCAGTAAGGTAGGTCTGCTGGTGACAAATTCTCTTAGTTTTTCTTCATCTGAGAATGTTTTAATTTTCCCATCATTCCTGAAAGGTATTTTATCTGGGTTGACAGCTCTTTTTCCCTGCTCTTGAAAAATATTGTGCCACTTTTTTTCCTGGTCTTTATTATTTTTTTTTAAATGATAAATCTACTGCCATTCTATTTTTTTCCTCCATACATAAGGTATAGCTTTTCTTTTGCTGCTTTCAAGATGTTTTTCTTTATTTTAGTTTTCAGAAGTTAATTATATGTCTTTACATAGATATCTTTGAATTTATCCTGTTTGGGATTCACTCATCTTCTTGACTTTGTAAATTTATGCTTTTTTGCCAAACTTGGGAAGTTTTCAGTTATTATTTTTTCAAATAGTTTTTCATGTCTCCTTCCAGAACTCCAGGGGCACAAATGTTAGATCTTTTGTCATAGTCCCACAAGTCCCTGAGGATCTGCTCATTTCTTTTCAGCCTATTTTCTCTCTGTTGTTCAGACTAATAATTTCTATGGTTTTGTCTTCCTGTTTCTGGATTCTTTCCTCATTCCCTTTACTCTGCAGTTGAGTACATCCACAGAGCTTTTAATTTTAGTTATTGCATTTTTTCAGTTCTCAAAATTCGATTTGGTTTTTCTCTATATTTTCTGTTTCTTTGCTTAGGCTTTCTATTTTTTTTTTCATTTGTTTCCTGTGTGTTTGTAATTTCTCATGAAGGCATTTTTATCATGGCCGCTTTAAAATCTTTGTTAGATAATTCTTTCATCTATGCCATCTTGGTGTTGGCATCTATTGATTGCCTTTTTTTTTCATGTAGTTTGAGATCTTCCTTGTTTCTGGTATGGTGAGAGATTTTCTTTTGAATCCTGGACATTTTTGCAGTGTGTTACCAAGAGGCTCTGGATCCTGCTTAAGGCTTCTGTTTTCATTGGCTTTATTTGACACACTCCAGCAGTGGAGTCAGGCAGTGCTGCCTCACTACTACCAGATGGAGGCCAAAGTTCAGGTTCCCCACGAGGCTTCTGTTGGCACCGGAGGGTGGGCTCCTTGCTTTTGCTGGATGGAGGTAAAATTCTGGTTCTCCATGTGGTCTCCACCGACACAGCTGTGGGGGTGTCCTTTTTCCTGCTGGAAATGCTGAAAGTCTTGATGTTCTACTTGGTCTCTTCAGACAACATCCCCGTAGGTAAGGGGAGATGCCTGGTTACTGTGTTGTGTGGGTGGCAGTCCAGGCTCCCTTAGTGACCTCTACTGACACCGAGGAGGGAGCGGCTTCGTTACTGGATAAAAGCCCTGGCTCCATATTCAGACTTCTCTGATACCTCCCCAGCATTGGGGCTGGAGTGCCTTGTTACTACTTTGCAAGCATAAACATGTAGGCTCTCCACTCAGTATTTGCTGGTGGTGAGGGACTTATTTTTTTTTCCTTTCTGCTGTGTTTGGCTGTAATAGTGTGGTTATTGTCTAAAGGTTTTCTGTCTTACTAGGCTGTCCTGTTTCTGGTCCTCTGGCTGGAGAGATCTGGCTTTTGTTAAGGCTTATTTTTGTCTGTGACTATTGATTTTTCTGGATTGCAATCTTCTTTAACTTTGAGTCTGAGATATATGAGACAAAACAAACAAAAACAACTAAAAAACCATGAAACTAAATATTGTTGATGTTCTTTGACCCCAAGTTTCTCAGCTGGTCTGCCTTTTTTTCTCTGCCTTTCAGAGTCTTATGTTTGTTTTATATATATCCAGGGCTTTTATTTGTATTTAGTGGAAGGAAAAGGAAAAAGTATATCTACTACATTTTCCAGAGGCAGAAATCCGGCCGCCATGATTTAAATGTCTCTTTCTTGAGCTGAACTCTGCCATCAAGTAGGTGCCGTGGTTGATCCCAGCCTGGCCCCTGGAATTGTCCAAAGCCGGTCAACTCTGTGGCAGCCCTTAGGGTACTGGGAGACTGTGGCCATGCCCTATCCCCTCTCTGGGCCAGAGGCTCTGCTTTTGCAGTAGTTACTCAAAGCTTGTCAGTGTTCCAAAGCCCACCAACCCTGTGTTGTGTAGGTTGTCTGTTATTTGTCTGTGAACGTGGAGAGAAAGAACACAGGTCCTGTCTCTGTCTCTTTTCTGTTCTTCCACACAATCATTCATCTGTTTACCTACCTTCTGTTTCCTTTCAGACGCCACCTTCTCCACTCCTTAAATCAGACCTACTGCATTCCAGCGACACTGACATTGAACAAGCCAAGCACCTTTCTGCCTCAGGGCATTCGCACTTGCTGTTGCCTCTCCCCCAAAAGCTCTTTCTGCAGATAATTTCATGATTTCCCCCATCCATCTGCTTAATCAGGCCATCTTATTAACAGAGGATGTCTCTGACCTCTCTCTCTAAACGAGTTCCCTTACCCAGCAGTCTCCTTCTCTTCCCTTCATTTGTAGTTCTCCAACCACTTATGCCATTTGTGTGGACTGAAAGTTTGTGTTCCCCCAAATTTAAATGTTGGAATTGTAACCCTCAATGTGATTGTATTAGGAGTTGGGTGGGGATTGGGTCATGGGAGTGGAGACCTCATGGATGGGATTAGTGCCCATATAAGAAGAGACACAAGAGAGATGATTTTTCTCTTGGTCATGTGAGACTCTAACAAGAAGAAGATCCTCTGCAAACCAGGAAGGGAGAGCCCACCAGACATGGGAGCTGCCAGCACCTTGATCTTGAACTTTCCAGCCTCCAGAACCGTGAATAATGAACGTTTGCTGTTTAAGCCACTGTGTCTATGGTATTCTTGTTACAGCAACCTGAACTGATGAAGACACTATCTGATATACCAAGGACTTACTTGTTTGTCTGTTTAATGTCTGTATCCCCTCACTAGAGCCGAGAGGGTAGGGACCTTTTGCTGTGCCTAGGATAGTGCCTGGAACACACTAGATATCGTTGTTGTAAACACTCAGTAGATATTGCTGAGTGAACAAATACTTCACATCAGGCATTGTGCTAGGTGCTGGAGAAGTCCAATCTCTGCCCTCATGAAACTCACAGAGCTGGAGTGGAAGTTGCTTATATGAAACAGCTAATTGCATGAATAATTAGCTGCATTTAAATGCTATGAAGGAAAAATACAGGGTGCTGCAATAGCATCGAATAGGGACAGCCAGCCTATTTTGGGCTTTGGCATAGGCTGCTCTGGAAATAGGATAAATAGGAATCAGGCTGGCTATTGATAAGATTAGTAATAAAATCTATGTACAAAATTATATATATTTGAGTATAAATACCAGTGTATACAAACTATTCATCCAGTATTTATTGAGCACCTGTTGTATGTAAAATACTGCATTAAGTACTTTCTATTCATTATCTTCCTTTGTGAAGCAGCCCTGTCTCTGAACTGCCTGCCCTCGGTCAGACCTCAGCTTTGCCATTTCTGACTGCTGGGGCAAGTCACAAAACTTCTCTGTGCCTTGCTTTCCTCATTTAAAAAATGAGAGTAAGTAATAGTACTCACCTCCTACTGAAATGAGTTATTATTTTTTCCCATTTTTCTATATGGGGAGATTGAGACTCAGAGGGAATAAATAATTTGCTGAGATCCCAGGCACTGGATTCTGCCCTTCATCTGCCTGACTCATGAATTCTCATCCTCCCAGTAAGTGCATTATTCTACAGAAACACACCTCATCCCTAATCTATTGCTCTAATATTTATAACAATGGAGCTACAACTCATTTTTTTGCTGCTTCAATGAATCACCTCCTTGATGCTTTTGGTTTCTAAGAGCAAAATGCCACCTAGATTTCTATTATCTGCCTGAGCCAAGGAGCAATCCCCAGGTCTCCTCTTTGCCTGGGTGTTTTTCCCCCCCCCCGTGCCTTATGGCCCGTGCTGCCTGATATACAGCAAAATGGGTTTGTGATTTAGCGGCAGAAAAGGTTAACTCTAAATAATGATCAGAAAGTTAAAATATAGAGCCAGAATGTTGCTTTAGTTTTTATAGGTTTTAAATAATTTTGCCTCCTTCCCTGAAGGATTTAGCATAATTCAATGAGAAAATTGCATTCAGATCCTGTGGGCTGCTCTGACGTGACTGAATTGCAATGAGCAGAAGAGACGCAAAGTATCTTTCTGGCAGTGAACCTAGCTGAGCCATGAGCTCAGAGAAGGATGACCCTGGGGAATGTCCTGGCTTCCCTGGACTCCTGGCTGTAGTCCTGGGGAGCAGGCCAAGTGGCACTGGTGGAGTGAGAGAAGGCAAAGACACAGTGTTCACGGTGGGGTGAGGAGTGGGGAGAGGCTGTATGCCATGGAAGAATGCACTGGATCCCTGCAGCCCACAGAAAAGCCGGGTCTTCTCCCACCTCCTGTGCCATCAGCTCTGGATTGCCATCTTTGTAGGAGCTGCCATTGACAAACTGTATGAATTATTGTGACTGACTGCAATTGACAGAAAACGTAACACTGGCTTAAAGAGATAGAAGCTTATTTATTTCATTTGTTTTCTTTTTCTGTAACAAGAAAAACATATAGGCATTCTGGGGCTGGTGCTCAGCTCAAAGATGCCACCAAGGACCCGGCTCTGCTCCTCGTCCCTTATCGTCATATAGTTTCTGCAACCCAGGGTTGGGACGAAGATTAATTTGAGTTAATATATGTAAAGTCCTTGGTATAGTCCTTGGTACATAGTCAATGCCATATACATGCTTTTTAAACCAAGAAGCTTATTTCAATCTGATTTCCCTCTAAATGCTGTATCAGGAACGTTTTTCCATATCAATAGAGATCACATCATGTTTTTTAATGGCTTAGCATTAGCACTTAACAGATCCTCTATTGTTGGGCAGCTAGGTTGCTTTCAGCTTTCAGTTTTCCATCATTGTAAGTATCCTTATTCATACATCTTTGTACACCGATCTAATGATTTTTTTAATGGACAAATTCCTAGGAGTGGAATTGCTATAATAGTGTTTGCAGTGTGTGTGTGTGTGTGTGTGTCTTTCTCTCTCTCTCTCTCTCTCTCTCTCTCTCTCTCACACACACACACACACACACACACACACACACTTATTGCAGTCAAGATTGGCGTTTCCTAGGTGCTTGGACTTCTCGAAATAGGGTGCAGTCAGCCCCACTGGCTTCCTGGCTTTTCTCAATTCAGGACTTCAAAATTGAGTCTCCTGGTGCTCCCAAAGCTGGCTCCTTTACCAACACATTCTAAAGCCAGGTGATGTCATCCATAGATATGACTGATTCAGAAGGTGAACTCTTAATGACAATAACCACTAATATTTACTGAATGCTCCCTATGCGCCAGGCACTGTGCTAAATGTTTTACAAGTGTGGGATAATCACAACCATCTCTCTTTCAAATGAGGAAACAAGTTCAGTGTGGTTAATTAACTTTGTTCAAGGTCATGGAATGAACAAAGCAAAGATCTGGGAAGCTGGAGCTTGGCTTCCTGACCCCTGTGTCTTACTGCTGCTGTTTCTTTTTTTTTTTTTTTTGAGTTGGAGTCTCACTCTTTTGCCCAGACTGGAGTGCAGTGGCCGCTCCCAGCCACTGCAGCCTCGACCTGCTGGGCTCTGGTGATCCTTCCGCCTCAGCCGTCCAAGTAGCTGGAACTACAGGCACGCGCTGCCACGCCCAGCTAATTTTTTTTTTCTTTTTTTTTTCGTAGAGATGAGGTCTCGCCAAGTTGGCCAGGCAGGTCACTGGCCCTACATTTTTAAAGGAAAGAGACAATGTGTGATTTATCTGTAACTTCACCGCAGGGCCTTGAAAATGCCTCAGAAAAAATAGGGGCTCAACAACTATTTAGCAAATTGTATGTGTAGCAACATTTGGAATTGACTTTTGCAAATGTTTCTGAAAGGTGATAATAAAATAATAAGATGAAAGTTTTTGATTAATATTAACAAAAATTATTGTGGGATAATAGAGTTTTTTTGCTTTGGAAAGTATATGGCAACTGTAAGTTACCAATCAATGACTAAGCACATAATCTAATGGAAGCTGGGTTTCCAGCTCTGTTTACTATCTACTGAAGGCCTTTGGGCAGCTTCATACTGACTAGGCACCCTG
>CAUYQG010288024.1:0-12325 GCA_963574415.1 Tarsius wallacei | reverse complement strand
CAGCCGGGCATGGTAGCGTGCGCCTGTAATTCCGGCTACTCGGAAGGCTGAGGCGGAAGGATCGCCGGAGCCCAGCAGGTCGAGGCTGTGGTGGCCGGGAGCGGCCACTGCACTCCAGTCTGGGCGACAGAGTGAGACTCCAACTCAAAAAAAAAAACAAAAAACTCTGCAAATGTTTTATTTCTTAATACATATAACCCTTTTCCAGCTCTTTGTCTTATATTCTCTGATCCTTTAAAATTTAGCAGATTATCTTTGAAGAACTGTTTTGATCGTGTGCGCAGCTATCCTTTAAGTATAAGTACTCATGTCCAACCCCACACCCATTTGTTCTTATTCTTAGGCCAAAAGAACTTATGAGAATCCCAGAGTCCAGCATCATGCCCTTATACCTTTGCAAGAGCTCAGGATGTCCACTGAGCAGCGGGTGCTGACAATACCATCAACTGCTGGCTATCTGCAGTATTTAGAAACCAAAACAGTGACCTCTTCTTCCAAACTCTTCCTCCACTCTCCTATATAAGCCCCCAACATTACCAGCCTTTCTCTTTCCAGGAACACTGAGATGAAAATGAAAAGCCCTCTGTTTATAAACAACAAAGCAAATGTTACATTTTGTATGCGTGACTAATTAGACATGTGACTGGCAACTAGCTCTTTTAGGTGATTTTTCAACCCTGACTTTTAGCCAAATGTGTGTATATAAAATATATACATGCACCTACACCCTCAGTCACAATGCATATATACATGAGTATTCAAATTCCTTCCAGAGCAATTTAGGCACCTGATTTCCAAACACATTTAATTGAACCTACTGTTGCTTCGGATGAAATTTCTACTTAATTGGTAACTGCATGTGAATTATTAACTAATGCTCCCTGAGACAAGAACATGAAAAAGGGAAGAGAAAAAAGCTCCCGGTATAGCTGGAAGAAAAGAAGCAACTACATTTTCCTTCTGATGACTGTAAAACAGATTTCTTCCCTTTTCTCCAGTTTCATTGTCAGCCTTTAAGTGTGGTGGGAAAGTTGGCCAGGAGTGCCGTGCAGGGCCACTTAGATCTGTGCCCTATTTGGGTGGGAGGATGTTGAAACGGGCTCTGCAGTGCAAGCACTGCCTCAGCTTTCATCAGAAGTGTGGAAAAGAATCTGCTGACCCTCCTGAAACATCCCCTTAGCCTACTACATGTTTTAAAACAGGCTGTCATGTTAGTACTGAATGTAGCAAAGCTTTTTCTCCGACAACTAAGGGATTAGGGTGAAAAACACATGGCTCACATGTTCTGACACTGTCATTCCTAAGACACAATCCCCACCTTCCCGGCACTATCCCCTGCCTCTACTCCAAATTTTCTTTCACCATGAAGAACATGTTGGGTGCCAGGTCAATGGGAATACCAGTCTCTGCATTCTCTATCAGCCTACCTGACAGTGCCCAGGGGAACGCTGATGTTTGACCTCGGCTATCTCAGAGCTAGAAAAGCAAGCTGGAAAATGGGTCCCAAGGGTCTAGGTTACTCACCTGGGGCGAACCAAACCCCAGTCAGGCAGTCTTCTGGAGACATACAACCTTTAGTGACCCCAAGGCAGGCCATGTATACATATCTGGAATGTGGTTTTCAGGTATGCACAGGTGCTCAGGGAAATCTGTTCCAGAGGTGCTGGCATGCCAACAAAGTTGCCTTTAGGACATCCGTCTTTCATTACTTTTGGTAAACCTGGTCCTGATCCTCGCCAAAAGCCTTGAAGGCTAGTCAACTTAGAGAATAGAGGACAGTAAACATAACAACAGCCGTTTGGAGACAGATGCTTACCGTATCAGGTCAGGCACTAGATGTTTGGTTAATCTGGGAAATACCACTGCATGTGCCTTTTAAATACAAAGGGTCATCAGCCAGCGGAAAGCATCCAACAGTCCAAATGACCAGAATAATGGCCAAAGTAAATAAACTGTAAAGGGATATCCAAAAGTTAGCTGTTAACAGTATTCTTGCTTCAACCTAAGTGACACCAGAGGCCTAACTTCCATATCTAACACTGGAACATATATTCCCCAGCCCCCCAAATAGTTTTACCATCATAAACACAATTTGGGACCATTTGGGGGATGGGGAATGATGGCTTAGAGCCTCGGTTAAGGTAACTGGTTACTCAGGAGGAGGAGGAGCCAGGAGGACTGGACAGCTGGGCAGTCTGTCATATGTGTTTTAACTGCTTTTAAATGTGTAGACAGGTGTCCAGGCTTTATTTCAGATCATCAACACACATGCCTCCCTGACCTATATGAAGCCATCCAGGTTGGACGGGCCTGCCGCCTCCCTGGAGTGAATCGCTGCACAGTCAGAAATTATAAGGCTGCCCTTTAGGTCAGGGTCAAGAGCAGTCATGGATGGCCTCACACCCCAGAAATGGATTAGAGTCCACACCTGGCTTTGAGTACTTGGTGCCTAAACTGCAGGGTCACCGAGGTTAATTTCATCAGCATTTTCAAGAATCCAAGTTACAGCTTAAGTGCCTTCTTATGCTTGTGAATTCTCTAAGGACGATATAAGGAATCACTTAGACACAAAATGTTTTCACACATGAAAGATGCTATGTCAGTGCTGGTGAGAGTGAATTGTGTCAAGAGATAAGCTGAAAATAAAGGTGACTTCAGTTGAATTAGGCATCTGGAGTCAGAACTCCTTTGAATTCTTTTTTTTTTTTTTAATCTTAAAGATGTGGGGTACAACTCAGGATTAGGTATACAAGTAGTCACATATATGTAAAGTGCTTTGAATTCTAGACCTTCTGTTTGACTAGCACTATAGCTGGGAAAAGATAACAAGAAGTAGGGCCTATCTCCTAGAATTTTAAGGTAGATAATGCACAAAAGCATTTAGTATAGTGCCTGGCAAAGAGTAAAGAGGGAATAAATGTTGGGTATTGTTATTATTGCCTGAGAAGACCATCTTTTTTTTTTGAAGAGACAGGGTCTTGCTATGTAGCCCAGGCTGGTCTTGAACTCCTGGGCTCACTTGATCCTCCTGGCCCAGCCTCCCAAGTAGCTGAGACTATAGGTACACGCGACTGTGCATGGCTCCATCTGGTTTTTAATTCCTCAAAGACCGACCTTTGAAGAGGTTGTTTGCTGTATCTAGATTGTTCCTTGGCTGTTCTCTTGGCTGGTGGTAATATGGAGCCCTGGATGGAATAGAGGGTGGGGGAAGAGATGGTGAGACCTTTGGAGGAAAGGAGGACTCACTATAGGAGGACCACACCCAAGGCGCACTTCATCAAAAATAAGATCCTGAGTGTTAATGATGGGTATTCACTTCCTTCTGATTCACAAGTAGCTACCTCACTGTCACAAAGCCCAAGTCCTCCTTTCTCTACAGTCTTATCAGCATCATTTTGACTACTCAAAAATTAGATTCTATTTACCCCAGATGGTAGATCTGGAAGTTAGGCCTCTGGTATACCACTTAGGTTGAAGCCAAGAACACCATTAAGAGCTAATTTTTGGATGCCCCTTTATAGTTTATTTACTTTGACCATTATTCTGGTCATTTAGACTGCTGGATGTACGGGAAAGCAGTGACAATTGAAAATAAGGTGATTGTTGTTGAATGAAGAGACAATTGGGAGGACAGAGAAGGCCACAGAAGTGCAGAGAGGTCGGCACTTACTAACTGCACTGTCAACACCACAGTTCATTTCCGAAACATCAGATCCTCCCTGCAATTCCCTCTCGTCAGCCAGGCTGTGCCCTTTTGTCTGAAAAGCACAAATAGATAAAGCTATTAGGGCCAAAGAATCTCATTTCAGGATGAAGCCAGCAGGTGAACAGGGCAGAGCCCAAGTTAGCCCTGAGGACTTCCGTCAGCAGTTTTCAAATACCAGAGTGGTGACAGACACCTGAGATGCTTGTTTCAAATGCAAGTCACTGAGTCACCCCCCCAGGATGCTGACTCAGGCATTCTAGAGTAGGGCCCAGGAATCTGCATTCTCAATGGACCCCACGTGATCTAAAGCGGGTGGCCTGGGTCACACAGGTTCAAACCCTGACTCAAGTCATCCCTGCCCAGCAGAGGGAAAAGCAATTCTAAAAATAACAAGAGACCTGGATTCAAGTCCCAACTCAGCTGCTTGGACATTACAGGGCCTGAGGCAAGTCATTTAATCTCTCTAGGTCTTTCTTTTTTCTGTAAAATGAAGGAAATGGAAATGATTTCTAAGGGTCTCTTCCAGCTTTGAAATACTGTGACTAATGGTGCTTTTGATAGTAAGTCTCATATCTCGGATTATGCCCAACACTTTCACTTCATGAACTCATCAAGTTAGCACCATTGGTATGTATATAAAGCCCAGGTATGAGAAGTAAGGTAAAGCTGTATTTAGGAGATAAAACACAGCGTTCATACCTCATAGAATTGAATCATACTCTGCCCTGGTCCCCCTTGTGCCCAAACGCACTCACCACCATGACTGGGAGGTCAGAGGAACAGGCTGTGCCCCAAAGGGTGTCCACAACTGACCAAGATGGCAGGGAGGCCTGTGCCCTCGGGCACTCAGACCAAGTGACATGCCTTTAAGTGCCCTTGCTCCAAGTCAAGGTGACTCTTTTTCTAGAGAAGCCTCCTAAAAGATCTTTCCCATAAAAAGAACTTTTGGTTGTGATGAACAGGACATGGCTGCAGTCTAGACATTTTTCCCCCTGTAGGTTTGACTACTGGGGGTGACACCACAAAGAATGGAAAAAAGCTTCTCTCGTGCTTCAGCTTGAGCTGAACAGCATAAAGAGCTTTTTTTCCCCTTTCCCCCAGAAGTATAGTACTTGTTCACTGTTCTTTGTGAAATCATGGCTTGTTTGTTCAGTAAATACAGCGTCTGAATTAATAGGGGATTTAAAGAAGCTAGAGGGGAAAGGCCTTGCCCTAAAATAAGATCTGTGGTTAGCGCCAGCCTCAGTGAGAAGCTGAATTGACATTCTCATTCCCTCTTTAATTACTAAGCGGGGGCGCGCCGGCAGCAGGCACGGAGGGGACTGTCAATGAGGTTAGGAGGCACTCTGGAGGACAAAGGGAGTCGGGAAAGACAATGAATGACAGCACAGATACAGGGTTAGTAACTGCCGCTTGGCTCTACCCTCATTTTTTTCTAAGACAAATAAATGAGATTACAAACCAGTGAATCCTATAAAAAAGAAAGTCAACAGAATTCAGCCTCAATTTAGCACATCCTTCCAGTATGAAAGGAGCCAGGAACTAGTAAATGGGGAGGGGCCCAGTTTAGAACCAAGTGTATTCCCAGGCTTTCCCCAGCTCACCCCCAATTTAGGTGCACCATTCCAGATTTAGGCCAGAGGCCCAATCCAAACAATTTAAACTGGTCCTCTGTTAAGGATAAAAGGTTCTCCTTCCTTCCTCAAGATACACATGATCAGTCTTTATCCAAAGGGGCTATAAGGAGCCAATTCATACCCAGAGAATTCATACATTTATGTGTAATAGAAAAATATATGTAAGTAATATGTACCATAACAAAAAAAGGATACACTGAGCTTAGTAATTCAGAATATGGGTTTTGGGGAATGATTAATTCCACTGTCAGCCCATTAGCTTTGGTCAAGTTCAAAGCCTCACCAAAGTCCCACACACACAGGCCCAAGTGCCCGCTGTGGAGAACTTGTGAAAAAGGTACATGCTCAGAATGCAGAGTTAAGTACCCTCCAACATAGGAGAGCCTGCAACCCCACCCAGAAGCCTACGGCTTCCGCCTCTTCAGGTTCATTGGAATGGCGTAACTACGGATGCTTTCCACCCAACGGGCTCACATTAGGATTGCCAAACTGACCGAACTTAAGCAACTGTGAAGGAAGAAGGGTATGAGGTTACGGCCATTAGGAAGAGAAAGTCTCATCGGGTCTCCTCCTCAGATTCTATGCTTAGGGTGGTCTACACATACTGTTTTTTCTTCTCAGGAAACCAGAGATGGTAAAATGCTCAAACACAGACACAGCTCTGAGCCCACACCTGCCACCAGGGCAGCTTCCACGACTGCTCCCCGAGTCTTTCTGAACACAAGGCACCCTTGGTTCCTGCCAGAAACTGAGGAGTTGTTCCCACTTGACCACACGCAATCGATCGCCGCATCTGGTCAATTCCTTCTCCTAAATGTGATTTAGATGTGCCCCTTCTTCGCTTTAATACCTGTGCTTATTCCTTCCCCAGACTATCATAATATCCACTCTGCCTCTGGTCTCACATCACTTTCACCTGACTTCGTGTCAGAGTAATCTTTTTTCCTTTTATTTTACATACAAATTAAAATGTATATATTTACAACGCAAAGCATGATGTTTTGATATGTGTACACATTGTGAAACGTTAAATCAAGCTAATGAACATAACTGTCACCTCATATAATTTTTTGTGTTATGAACACTTAGGTTCTACTTGCAGTTCTCACGTACACACTATTATTAACCACAGTTACCATGCTGTACAATAGATCTTCAGAATGTATCCATCCTAACTTTGTATCCCTTGACCAACTTCTCCCCATTCCCCTCTCTCACACCCCCACTATCCCCTGGCAACCACCATTCTACTCTCTGCTTCCATGAGTTCAATTTTTTTAGATTCCACATATAAGTGAGATTATGTAACACTTGTCTTTCTATGCCCAGCTTACTTCACTTAGCATGATGTCTTCTAATTTCAGCCATGTTGTCATAAATTAGATTTGAATAATCTTTCTCAAAATCTCAACTGATCATGGCACTCACCAGCTTTAGATTCTTCAATGCTTCCAAGTCCCAAAAAAGAAGGTTCTCAAACTCTGCCAGACTTCACAGTCAGATATACTTGGTCCCACCTCCAGAGAATCTTATCTCAGATGAAGGAAGCAGGGTTGGATCCAGGAATCTGCATTTTCCACACGTCCTTCAGGTGACTCTGATAGAACTACACTCAAGAGTGCTATTGTGACGTTTGAACTGCAGGCTTTCTAGTTGCATCTCCAAACATCTACAGTTGCTATTTTGATCTCTCTACTGGAGTTGCCTTGCCGTAAGTTCGACCCACCTTTTCAAAACTGGCTCAAATATTGATTACTTGGGCACACTCTTCCGGACATACACTCTTGCTCTGGGCATCCCAAGCTCCCTTTACATAGCAGATATACCACATCAAATTTCCCTTCCTGTCTCTCCTAGGAGTCTCGGGGTTGCAGGAGAGATACTTATTTTAATCATCACCGGTATACTGACACCTAGTAGGCACTCAGTTAATGCTGCTGACCACATTTTTAATAAATAAGCAAATGCACAAACTTTAAGCAATTCCAAAATGGACAGCTGGCAGTGTTTACCCTCAGATGGTCTTTCGTTATCCCGGAACAATAAACTAAAAGAGAGGTTAGAGAACAGGGAAGAGAAATGCCAAAGGAATGAAATTAGTCCAGAGACCAGCACAGACTTTTACAATGCAGTTTCTGGTGATTGCCGTTGTAACTTGGGGATCCTTTACAAGGCTATAATTTTCAAGCCGTGCTGCAAGCTAACTACTTTTATGCTAATCTCTCTCAATAAATACTACTGCTGGAGAAGATACATGTACTTGTTTGCATTGTAAAAGCCAAAAACCTTGAAAACACCACTTTTAAAACTTTTAATTTCTATTCTGGGTATTTGTACCAGACTCCTCAGTTGCAATAATGGTTGCAGGAGGTACTCAATAAATGTCTATTGAGAAAGAGGGCGATCACACAGGCTAAAAAGCCTACAAAACTCTAAAAGCCACCCCTCCACTTAGTGACCTTCAAAAAGAAGATGCTTTATGAACAAACCCTTTAGACCCAACTCCCAATACTGGATGATGAATCAATATGTGATTTTCTTGACAGAACCATTATTTTGCAACTTGTTTATATCTTTTAAAGTATAGGAGAGACTTCTCTAGGTCTCTGGCAAGTTAAACTCCCATAGCAATTACCTTTAGAATTTACTTGATCAGCCAGGCAATTCTAACACACTGACATCTTAAGGATAAAAATCAGTTTAAAATAAAATGCCTTTAATGTGAAAACCGCAGGCCTCTTAAAGAACGGCCACTTGTGTTATGGCAACCTGGTGCCAATTAAGAAAAAAACTTCCTTCTCAGCAAGTGCTCTGCTGATTGGTTTATGATCCCATCTTTTCAAATCAAATATTTATCATCTCATGTTGCTCTTTATTAAGGCCTTCCCTTCCAGCTTTATGATGAATTAATATTCCCAGGTCTGAAAGCTATTCTGAGTCTTTCACTAACCTCATGCAGATAGTAAAATTTTCAGTATCCTTGTGAGGAAAAGAGCCTCATGAAACGTCCAACTTTACCTGTGAAAGTAACATGAGCAAATATACTCATAAGATGTCTGAATTTCCCCAAGAGCCTCGTTGGCCACCACTAGTGGTCACAAGTGATGTGCAGCTTACTGCTTTCCATCAAGGTGCAGCCAGCTCTTGGTATAGGAAACCTTCCTCTTTGCAATGGACATCCACTGGTCTAGCTATTCTCACCATAGTCACACCACCTACTCCTGCTTCCAGACACCTGCCTCTGTTTGTAGACAGCTGCTGTGTCTCCCAGGTCTCAAGGGGGTAACAATTCAATCTTTTAACTGTCCTTCACATGCCAAGCTTTTACATCCACTTACATTTTGGTCACTCTCTGCCGAAGAAAGCATTCTTGAGTATGTCCAAAATTAATGAATGTTTCATTTGTTACCTGAGCCACACAGAATAAGGCAAATCTCTCCCTTGTGATGGTCACACTTTATTTCCACACTGTAGGATCACCTTAGGAGTTTTGATTTCTTTTGTTTTTTTAAAAAGATGTCAAACTATTGACTCACAGACAGGGTTTCCCTTCAACTAAGATGTTAAAGGCGTTTTCACATGTGATGCTGTAAAGTGGTTCCTTCTTTATTCATCACATAGACGCAGCTGGGTTTCTGAACATCAGAACAAGATGTAATATTTATTCCCTATTAAATTTCATTCTGTTAGCTTCAGCTCTTTGTTCCAGCTCACAGGGGTCTTTTTGGATCCTAATTCTCTTCGTCAGTACACTCCCTATCCCTTCCAGCTTAACTTCAAAAGCAGACTTGATGAGCCTCCCCCTGATGTTCTTGGCCAAGTCATTAAGAAGCCCAGACTCCTTCCCTCGAGATGCCTCAAGGCATCACTCACGTTACCCAACACTCTTTGGGTTTGAATGTTCAATCACTTATGACTTGTACATGAGACTTGGGTGGGGGGGGTTCAGCAAAGGCCTTTCTAAAGCTCAGAATAATCATTTTTGTGCCGCTTTCTAAATGAGGAGTCCCATCCAAAAGGATGCATTTCATCTGATATGATTGGCCTATCATTAACCATGCTGGTTCCCAGAGGCAATCTCTTTCCCTACCTATGACTACTATAGTGAAGGTGTGCCATTCCTTTGGCGGTCCAGTTTGAACACCCTTCCTGTGTTTAAGATTTCTGCCAATGCAGGAGACCTGGTGGGGATGGGGGAACTTCACCTTCTACTAAAGAAGGTAAAAAGGAGGCTAAATATATGCACAGTCTCCCAGAACATAGGCAGCTAGAGCACGGACAATTTACCTGGGCTCAGCAAACAAGCATGCCCGTCTAGGTCTCTGAGTTTGGAATGCCTGGAACAGAAAGCAGGGGCAGTTCAGAATGCAGATTGCAGGCAGGGTCAAGCGTCCCGCAGGCAGCAGTGGATGTCCAACAGCAAGGGGCTCATGGCAGCTTCCTAATGAGAGTCAGCCTGGCTGGCCTTGTGCTTAACTCTCTGGCCTCTCCTGGTACCTGCCCTTTTCTGAGACTGGCTCTCTTGTCTTCCCATCAAGATATCCAATATCCTTCTAATAAGACCTATTTGTATTTAACTTATTCAGTGTTGGTTTCTGTTGAGTGCACCCAAGGACTCTAATGGACAACAGCCTCCTAATACACTGATTAATCAGTTTAGAATTCTGTCCAGGATCCATATCAACCTGGCAGGATCTACCTCTAACCCCTTTTGAAAACTAGACATGACTATCTCTACTTCGGGCACTGTTCTCACTCCCCAGGAATTCTGAAAGATGGGTCAGCTGTGAGTTCAGCAATCCCATTCACAGGTTTTCTCAGGACACTGGGATGCAACTCATCCAAAACAGAGAATCTGAACTCATTTAGACCAAAAGGTGCTTTTTGTGAAATCTTTTCACTTGTCTTAGGTTTCTACTCCCTCTTACCAAGGTTTGTTCTCACCCTTTCCTACCATTGTACCATTCTCTTGAACAGGAAAGCAAAATCAAAAAAGAAATTTAGTATTTTTCCTTTTCTGTAACCCATCCAGATACTCTGAGATGTAGTCTTGTGTCTCTGTGTTTTATTCCCTAAATTGCTAAGTGGTTTGTGCCCACAAGGGTCCAGAAACTCACAGCATATATCTAAAAGAAAGACACTCTCTCAAGACCTATCACCTCTCCTTCCCCCAAAAAACCTAGTCATTACACTTTGTTCCAGTATAGGTCAATAAGACATTTAATTCCCAAGTCATCCTTCCCAAGTCCAGACTCTCAAAATTCCCATGTAGTATTGTCATTCATATTTTTAAGGAAACATCAGGTTGCATGACTCAATGATTAGCTACATTCTTGTCAAGTTTTAACTTTCATGTTAGGTATCTAAGTTCTTTTCTAGAAAAACAAAGTTGAATAGATAGACTGACTTTTCCATCTCATGATTTTTTTTTTTCAGCCTTTGTGTAATCCTGAGAGCCTTACACTATATAATGCTGCCTTAAATTTTTAATAATCACAAAAACGCAAGGTACAGTTTCATGCAGATGACCACTTTGTTATGCTAATGAAAGATGAAGGCTCAAAAGGCATTAAAGAAGCTAAAATATTCAACTTCTATTAAGTTTAAATTATTCTGTCTCGAGATTTTTTTAAAATTTAGCTTATTGTAATCACAATAGATAAAAATACGGCAATTTAGTTTGAGAAAGGCACAGTGATTTCATAAGATGCTAAGTAAAAATTATGCTTCATCAAAATTAAGATACAATAAATACTTTTAGAAAATCTAACACTAAAAAAGAAAGGGACCCAGTTAATGACCTAGAAATCTGCAAAAACAAATAAAACAAAAATGATGACTATACTAACACCAACATTTAAAATTTCCATCTAAAGAAGAACACCACAGACAAAGTTAACAAGCAGCTGAGAAAATGTAAGCAGATATTTTAAATGTATAAAACCAAAAAAGGATTTTTTACAATATACAAAAAACCCCTACAAATCAACAAAAGAGAGTAAGGAATTCAAGGAAATAATGACCAAAGGATGTGAAAGGCAATATACTGAAAAGAAACACACACACACACACACAGATAACATGCTCTTGATGACATGCTCAAATAGTGGTAATCAGAGATAAGCTAATTAAAATAAAAAGTTATACCATTCCACACCAGATTAGCAAATATCAGGAAGCTAGAAGATAGCAAGTGCTGTCAGGGATGTGGGGACAGAGGACCCCCCCCATGCAGGGGCTAGGGGAACTGTACCTGGTAGGCCATAAGAGAGAGCAGTCAGGCATTGTTTAAGTAAAATGATGTACAGTATATGATTATCCCATGACCCAACAGGCCTGTCCCTGGGTATAAACTTCATGGAAACCCACACACAGGTCCAGGGGGCAACATGGACAGGAATGTTCACCACAGCACTGTCTGTGGTGGCAGAAGTTAAAGACCACCCATCAAGGCCCATGGATGAGAGAATGGAACAGTAAACTGGTGGACGCATCCCACATGGCAGAGAGACAAGGACTACGTGCACAAGACAAAGACCAGTCTAGACCGACCTGAGAAACATCGTGATTTACATGTGGTGTAATTTAAGGTACAACGAATCCTTTGTCTTTCCCAATTTCTTCCATCATTTTGGGGGATATATAAATAGAAGCAATAGAAAATAGAAAACATAACATGTAAGTATAGTCAAATAAAGTAATACTGATTGGGCAACAACTCATCCAAAGAAAAAGATGCACAGTAAGGTGACTGCCTTTGGGGGATGGAAGACAATAAAAATTGACTATGGGATAAAAAGGGAAGGAAACAAAAAGAAAGCCCAAGTCATTTAATAAAACTTTTTTTTTTTTTTTTTTGAGTTGGAGTCTCACTCTGTCACCCAGACTGGAGTGCAGTGGCCGCTCCCGGCCACCGCAGCCTCGACCTGCTGGGCTCCGGCGATCCTTCCGCCTCAGCCTTCCAAGGAGCTGGAACTACAGG